>QQSS02215871.1:0-11075 GCA_003687565.2 Craspedacusta sowerbii
TTGTAACTTTTATTTTGTGTGATGAATGTCTTTACCTTTTATTATGTTTTTTACTGTAAACGTTTGTGACCCTATATGCGCATTAGAAAAAAAAAACATGTTAGAATAATAAGTACTAATAGTGCACTGCTTACGGCAAATTCATAAAACTCCGGGCTGCTTATGTGTTGGAATTGGGGTAAGCTCATTTCAAGGAATAGGTAAGGAATTTCAAATAATCTGCATCGTAAGTTCTATAATTAGGATTGAACAAGTTGCTAGACCATGCGCTTCCCAACTGAGTGATCATTACCACGTGACACACAAGTGGGAGGCTTCCTGTCAGAAATAGTATTATGTGAAGGAAAAAACAAATTAAGAGGTGGGACCGCAACAGTAGCTTTCCTCATTTGACTGGTGCCATCTTGATGCCATTTCACGTCTTGTGTCAGTATTCAAATACGGTTCTGTGAGTGATAATAATGCCATAAAACATCAATGTGGAACTTGAAGCACATTTATGGTGTAACTAGCAGTTGTTGTAGATGTTTAAATGTTGTGTTTTGATTCATCTCTTTTTAATGTAAGTATGTATCAAAGCTGCTGTAGCATATTCTTTGAATAGATCATATGTCAAATCAGCCTAAAATTTGTGTTAACTTTGGTCTACCTATGTGCAGGGCATCCACGGAAAAGACTGATAGAAGACGCTTTGCATCTATCAAGACATTTGCGCAACAGAGGGCGCCCTGTGAACAGCACATGGGCTAAATACAAAGCCAACATGAAATCCAAAGCACAGGTCAGAAGTGATGGTAAGTAAGCAAGGTTTTCCACGCGGAAAGTAGACGTTATTACCCATGAGGGATTAACATCTGTTTGGAGCATAACGAGAACTTGTGTAACATGGGAAGAAAGTTGCCACTGTCGTAGTGCTGTGGGTCAGGTTCAGCAGCTATGAATGTCAGCTTGCATCAACTTTATGAGCATGTGTGGGCAAACCATTGCTTTCCAATCGCCCCATGTGTCTTGCTTTTGTTGTTTAATTATTATTTTAAATAAACGTTGAATCTCTGAACGAAGGGTATGTTCTTGCTTGTTGCTTATGAATATCCTGGTGAAGTTTACTTTTGTGGTTGCCAATGGCAAGGATTTATTAGTTGTGAATCTTCTTGCACTTCAGGCAAACAGTTTGTATTGGGCGAGGCAAAAGAGGAGGGCCTTGTCAAAGATGAGTCAACGAAAAGCATTTCTGCTGATGATGGACTGCCTAATTTTGTTAATGAGAAGCAAGTGAAGAAGCCTCAACTGACTGAGTATTCTATGATAAGGTAATAATGTAGATATCGAGTACAGTGCGAGCTTGGTGGGACGACGTTTGCAATATGTGACAGGCACACAGCTGTTTACTGATGCAATTTGTTTTTAGCGCAGTAGGACCACTCGTAACTTCTAGCGGATCAGGCCGTTTGGTTTGCTGTGTTGAAAATGTTGAAGTTGCTTTGTTGGATAATAAAAAACAGTTGTCAAAGTACATTCAAAAATTGGACTTTACGTAGGGTTCAAGTTGCTTTGATTGAGGTTTAAAGTTGCGATGTCTCTGCTTCTAGCCTACAAGGGATGCAGTTTAATGGACCCGTGATTCTTATTGTGAGAGCATAACTATAATATTTGAACGTGGTTTCTCTAGCTATGGTCCCAGAGAGTCAGCCGCATATGCTGCAGTACAACTTCCGTCGGTGTTTGGGAGTACGCTTAGAGCTTTCCATGAGGTATCTCTAGAATATTCTATCACTTGGTAATGCTTCAAAACATGTTGAATACGTTTTTGTGCGAAATAAGACCAGGCAACTGTTTTGTACCAAATGACGGCAGTTTCTTGGGCTTGGGATGCCGTACGCGTATGCTTGCGATATTATCTAAATTTATTTTGTACTTTGCCCGAGCTGGTGCTGTTTACTTTGCATTTTTTTGTTTGTGGTAAATCTCTCTATCTCTCACGTTTGTGAGGCTTTATTTTACTGTTAAGTTTTTTTTATTTGTTAAGGGTCTTTCCTGTAAATGGTCTTTCCTGTAAATGAAAGCAGATATATCGATATAGCAGGTAGCTAGATATCCTACTTAAATCAGCTGCTGTAGGAAAATGGCTTTCCTTCTCTGCCTGTAAATACTTGTTCGCCTAATCAGTTAGTGCATGTTGTTAGATTAACAAAAGACTGCCAGAGTATGCCCCGAAATCTCTTCTTGACTTCGGTTCTGGAACTGGCATGTCGGTATGGTAAGTTGTGAATTACCAGCTTTTTTCTCTTTTTTGCTCTTCTAAGCTTTCTCCATTTTCGACACTTTTTGTTTTGTCTGGGCGCATTTTCTTGTAAGGAGTGTTATCTAACCGACAGACCTTGCGTGCGTGTGTGTGTGTTTTAGGGTGTTCCTGTGTGTGTGTGTGTGGGTGGGTGTGTGTGTGTTTGTGTGTGCTTATGTGTGTCTGTGTATGTGTTTGTTTGCGTTTGTGTTTGTCTATGTGCATGCGAGTGGTAGTGATCCGACAAGTGTGGCCTTTTATCCAATTTTTATGTGCTATGTCTTTTTTTTTGTATGCAACATTTAATTATTTGGCTAACTGTTAGCTTGCTTTCGGTTCATTGTGACTCGAGCTGAGTTCCTGAGAAGTATGTGGGCTTTTGCAGGGCTGCGCATGAAGCTTGGAAAGGTTCGATCAAAGAATATCAGTGTGTTGATGTCTCCGAGCACATGAACAGCATTGCGGAGTTTTTACTAAGAGGAGGTATTTGATCGCTTTTGGTTCTTGCAATTCTGTCTACATCACTTTGACCCTGGTTGCATTGGGTACGGTTATCGTATGGTGGGCTGCAAAAGTAACGAAGTTATCTGCGTCTCATTTTGTTTCGTCTTCATAATTTCTTTCTGTCCTTGCTTCGCTTTGTAAGGGTTGAGTGCCCTGCAGTGTGCTTTCTTCTTATACAGTCATTTGCATTTTCCGTTCAGGGAGTAATGATATCAATCAGCCGCTGCTTGTTCCGGGCGTTTATTTTAAGCGATTTTTGCCGCTATCGAACCGAGTGAGTTCTGTTTTCTTATTTTTTTATTTTCTGTTTTGTTCCGCTTTGCTTGGCGTACGTGCTACTAGAAGGCGTATGGGAATCCCAAATTAAGTCAAAATCATTAAAATAATTAGCAACAGCAACATCGTTCTTGTTGTTGCTAGGTCTTAATTGGTGATATTTTTGTTTTGGTTTTTGCTGGTGTTCTTTTTATTTACTATGGCTTTGTTATTTTTAAGAGAAAGTTATAATATGTTTTCCGGGCTATCCGCCTATATATAACATGTCGAAGTACCGATGTGATTTCGTAAGCTGAAATAATCTCTGCGACTTATATATGCTCTATCTCACAACGACTAGTGCTTTTATTTATTATGGCATCATTCAGATTAAATACGACGTGGTTGTGGCATCCTATGCGCTGACGGAGATGCCGTTTCGAAGTCAACGGTACCAAGCCATCAAGAGTTTATGGAACAAGACCAATGATTTTCTAGTGAGTTCTCCTCGGCGTACTGAAGTGCCTGTGTTTGAGACTGGTCACCCGTCAAACCTTGTATTTTGTAGGGTGAGTTCGTCTGCGATTATGGAATTCTAGTCACTAGAGGGTCTGGCTGAGGGTTGCTATCGTTTTCGGGCTCTTAAGATTTTCGTGTCTGTGTCGTTTTGGCTCTTATGTCAGTTCTGTTTTTGCAGGTTAACCAAGTTTTTGTAATTTTTGCAGGTCTTGGTAGAACCCGGAAACAACGAAGGCTTCGATACTGTTCTCCAAGCCCGCCGATACATCACGGAAGTACGTATCTCACTGCATTCTTGATGCTTGGAAGGGCAGAATTCCGTTGCGTCCTACCTTTATACGATTGTAGCATGCTCGGTTGTAAGTTTGTGTCATACATGCAAAGTTTTCATGACGAAATTTACGCCAAGTACACGTGTTAGGTTTTAAATCAAGTATTTGCTCTGTAGATCTTCTACCGTCTATAGATTTGTTGTGTTAGCGATCAGGAAATAAAGTTCTACTTTGGTGAATTCATGGACTAAACTATAATTTCAATTTGGCAGATATCTCTAGTAGATCTTGAGGTTGCTATACAACCACGGTTTGTTAGAAGCATTGGCCTCACTCGGGTCCGTATGTCGATTACGCACTGCAATCGTATTTGGCGTGGTTCGAGTCTCAGTCATACATGTTGCCTACGCTACTTCGAGCGTGGAAATCTGCGTGTCTGCAGCTGTCATACGCGTTTTATTTATGGCTGTCTACGTGGTTTATAATAATGATTCTGGTTATTTTGTTTCTAGGGCTTTGACAACGAGGTTTTTGTGGAAGAAGGTCAACTTGGTAAGTGCATTATAAGTGCATTATAAAATGGTTTAATACTTTTCCTATGCTTTTCTTTTTTCTTTTTTCAGCAAGCGTAGAGGCAACGTTGATATCAATGCAGCTCAATAAGATCGAAAAAACATTGTGTTCAGTGTTAAACCCGTAAATAGGACAGAGAAAGGCTTCTTGGTACCCTGTTCTCGCTCTCCCATGGCTCTGTTTGTTCCATAGGCTTGGAGCAGACGATTGTTCTTGGGGAAGATAAGTGGGAAGATGCTGTTCCTGGCCATATTTTTGCACCAGTGAGCAAATATGTAGGCCGGATGTCACACAAGGGGCCGAGTCTAATCGTTTTTTTTTTTTTCTTCATTTGTTCCCAGCATGGTGGTGAAATTGAGTGTGGGTTTTTTTTTTTACCTTTTTTTTTTTTGACTCCCTTTTGCCAAATCTGCTAGATCATTTAGTCCTAACTATTGCCGTTTAATCGAGGTAATTTTTTTTGAGAATATTCTTATGATTTCGCCAGCACTGTTTTTTTTTTTTTTTTGAATGATCATTGTTCTGGAAGTCCTTGGTTTAAATCAGTATGGGGGCCTGCTGTGGTGTAAGTAACTGACGACCATAATTCATGGAGAGATGTATGCGCGGATAAAGTTGGTTGGATGCGGATATCCAGACAGCAGAATTTGACTTTGAGAATACGATTCTTGCATGTTATAAGTAGTTTATCTTTGTGTGCGATCATGCGCATGGAGAATCTTTTCACCAATTATTCCATTGTATGACTACCGCCAGTGTATGTCGTATGGCAAGACTGTAATAATTGGGTGGTCAACTCAATTTATCGTCTTAAGGCTGAAGGAGGATTTATTCCTGATAGTTCGTGTTTGTGCATGTAGCATCTTTTATTTGCAGTGTCCGCATGAATTGACTTGTGCGCGAACTTTCGTCGAAACTCGAGATCATCCTTGTAACTTTGCTCAAAAGGTGGAGTTGTCTTTTGCGCAGGTGAGATGACCTGCATGACTGTTGTTATTACGAAAGGTGTGAGAGGCATACCATTTGCAGCATCTTTTACAATTAAAAAAAAACGACTTGTTTTAAACGTTTATGATAGATCAAGTTCTATATTGGACGTATTGGTGTGCGGGCGCCTCTTTCTTGTAAATAGTTTGAAGATTTGTTTATGTGAATAGAAAACGACGAGTGCTCATGTCCACGGGTCCTGAAAATTAAGATAAGTTGTTTTTAATCTCAAAGTTGTTTCTGTGATAAGTTGTAGCGCGTATAAAATGCAGCTCACGGCTTTGTGTTTCCTAGCATCTCTGTCCTCCCCCCTCCCCCCCCCCCCCCCCTCAGAATGTTGTCGTTGTTATCTTGTTCCAATTTTATCATCTCGCGAGGATTCCTTTTGTATTTTTTTCTCAGAAAAATACCGCGTTGAAGCGATACAGCTACTTCTCTGAAATGTTTTCGTTCATAATCTTTAAGAAGGGAGAGAAGAAGGTTGAAGGTATGCTGCACTCTTTATTTAAGACGTGCTTGCACGCCTTGCTATTTTTTAAAATGTATTTTTATTTTCAGTATCTCGTTTCCTTCGTAGTGTATGTATAATATAAACTTAAGTATCCGTTAATGCTACTCTCTGTACAGCTATACATACAGCATCTTGCACGGCAAACAGTTAATAAGCGTCATAGTAAATAGTCTTATCCCAGCTTCCTCTCCGACTGAAGATATAGTAAACCGCACGAAAACAAATGTTTTTTTTTTTTGCTTGTTTGTTTGTTTGTTTTTTTGCCACAGCGCACTCTTGTTCCAATAAGCCAAAGAATGTTTTCCAACATCTTGCTGATGATGTTAGTCGCCGTATTGGAAAATCAGGGGCTAAGAAAATCTTCCTGTAACACACCCTTTCCAACTCGAACGAAGTCCCAAACCTGATTCCTAAACGTCTCCATGGGCGCCAGTGGTGTACTATCCAACCAGTCAAACCAGATCTTAGAATGGTTGCAAGAAGTTGACTTCACACAGCGAGATGGTCGAACGTGTGCTCACAGTGCATCTACTTCTTGTTTTGCAAAACGGACGAGGAGATAGCAATACCGAAACGTTTATTCTGGTGAGCGCAGTGTCAGCAACTCTGCCATGCTTGCTTGCAGCGAGTGGCAGTGATTGATTTCGCTTTATTTTGCGCGTGAAAATCATTATTATTATTATTATTATTACTATTATTATTATTATTATTATTATTATTATTTTTATTATTATTATTATTATTGTTATTATTATTATTGTCATTATTATTATTATTATTATTTTTGTTAGTATTATTATTATTATTATTATTTATTATTATTATTGATATTATTAATTTTTAAAGTATCGTCTGTCTTTGTCCGATTTCCTTTTTACTGAGATTTCGTGACCGCAAAATTTTGCTGGGTTATTTAATTATTAGATGTGTCGCATGCTCGTGTTCTGCAGCCAGTAAAGAAAAAGACGAAACATGTCATTTGCGAGTTGTGTTGCAGCAATGGTGAGAAAGTCATTTCTTATGATGTCCGCCTTTTTTAAAAGCCGTCTACTGTCGTACTGAATGAGGCAACAATAGATTGAATTATTCTCTTTATGTTAGTCTCGTTTCTCGTTAAGTGAAAGAACCTGGCGAGAGCCCTTTTCTGATTTTTTTTTTTCTGCTCCAAATATTTTTTCGTCAACAAGATGGATTTGTGTATGGCCAGGTGCACAGGGTGGCAAGGGAAGTATTGGGCCGATTTATTGTAACCCATGAACAGGCTTATGTACTTGAGAGTAAATAGCTGGCTACGTTGGACCTTAAGTCAGAACGTATACCCTTTTTTGGTTGCTTATGTTTTTCGACGGCTGCAACAGCTCACAAGTTTCCGTACATCTTGGTTTTCACAAAGCGTATCGTGGCAGTGTTATTGTGAGATTATCGGCTCATGCAAAAGGATAATCTATAATTTTGATCCAACGTTCTAAGCACTGCTTGGCGTGTCTTGTGTAGCCTTAGGTCTGCATCGGGCCATGAGACTCCTTTCTTTAGATAAATCCTTCGATTTCGTACTTCCAATTTTGAGTTGAGAGCAACAGCCATACGCTGCGTGATGCCTTAACTGGAGTTCTTGGCACTACTTTTAGAATGTGGTCGTACTTTCTAATGCATGTGACGATGGTGTTGAAAGCATTCGCTATTTTTCGTTGAACCCCCCGAACCGACTGTTGCTGAATTTTAGATCACGTAGGCCCCTGTTTGTAACTCCTTTTCGTTCCCCTCCATAAAGAGAGGCTTTTTTAAAAAGTGCACGTCCATAGCTTGTCTAGAGGTTTCATGTTCTGCTTCCAACCGAACTCATAACTTCCACCGAGAGCCGGATGTGTTCAGATAAGTGGTGCGATTCGTCCCATTGCTTTTTAGGGAACATCGAAAAGCACGTCTTGACAAAGGGAAAAGATCCGTATGTTGCACTCCGTTTTACGTACTTCTTAATTTTTTGTAAATGGTTGTTGTTTGTATTTTCTTCAATGTCGATCAACCCGTTTTGCCTGATCAGCTGTCGTGTTGCTGTTTCGGGAGCCGCTATGTGTGCACGTTGTTATTGCGTTGTGCCCGAGGTTTGTCGTTCAGGATTAAACTGCGCATGCCTAGCTCCTTTTGTTTTATTTTCAATGACATGTAAAGGCTATCGGTTCTTCTTATTTGCGACATCCATTTAGGCCTTACCGAGATACAAGATAGACCCTCGCGAGGGCAGACGATAAAATATGCTCCCTGTTTAGCAGCTGTTGACGCTGACAACCTAACCAACGCTAGCCCTAGAACCTTTTCTTGTTCTAGCCTCCTCTACAAAGCTGCGCGTCACTGCATTTCGTGGGGTGATACATTACCTGCCGACAGTCTGAAGCGTCCGATGAACATTCGTCGCCCGATTCCGCCTAAAGATTGTTCCCTTAGTTCAGACGGAATGGCCGCGAATGCGGACCTTGCATTAAAAACTACTGAGTAGCCGTGCCTTGGACAACAATTAAATAGGAGTATCCGGTACAGGGTATACGGCATCTGAGACCCTTAACCTCGTTTCCGAAGTTTTCTTTGGAGATCAGCACCTATGTCTAATTTGTAAAGAATGAGCTCATGCTTGAAGCTAGTTATATGGTCAGTAAAGTGACCTAGAGTTTCTACTCAAATGCATTTTTTCTTGTTGCTTTTTGAATCGGTGATCAGTTCCAGAGCGTCGACTTTACTTTTGCAAAAAATTTCATGCGTTTATGTGCTATTTCTTGGTTCAGTTAGGGGAATTAATAATGAATATACCCCGCATTACCCTAAGCGATACCGCAATTGAATTTATATGGGACCTGGTTTGTGAGTTTTAATGAGTCTTGTTCTCAGTTGAAGTATCTTCGAGACGTCATTGCTGCCAATTTTCAGTGTACGTTTGAACTACCAGATCGCTGGTTATTCGCCTGCGATAAAAGGTAATGGTATGCCCTTCACCGGCGAACATCCCAACTTTCGAGGGTCAACGACGAGATTTCATGTGGTCTGTCATCTGGTGGTTTTAACACGGCGAGGTGTCCTTTCGAACCCTAGTTTCTTCTGAGATGCTAATGCTGATGTATGTGCAGTGTTGTGTGAATTGCGATAAATGTGTTTGTGCGTTGGGACGTGTGCGTAAGCTCGTTTTTGGACTTTTCTTTTCATTCTAGGCGAATCAGCCTATCAAATAAATAAGCGTGATTTTACCCAAATCCTCCTTTAAGTTGTTAGAATAAAATCATGGATAGCGCCAATGACTTTGAATTACAGTTTGCATTCCTTATGTTTTATTTCCAATTTTTTTCGTCGAACTAAGTCGACCAAAAAAATTCCTTTTCTGCAAAGAATCCTATTTCGGCTGTTAGTTAATACAAATATTTCTAGCAGAGGATTTTTCTGCAACAATTTTCAACTGTACTTTATCCACAGTTCTTCTTCGCTAAACAGTGCAAACGAAACAAGAGTCTTGGTCAGAATTTAATGCAAGCAACCGGCGAATTGTGGTTCGATAGCGCCTTCTTTTGGGGGCATTTGTTGCATCTTGACTCCTTGCCTAAGAGTTTACGTGTTTGTCTCTCGGAAGATCATCTTTGCGCTCTCCATTACCTGTATTAACTTATACCTTAGCAAAATAGCGCAGCTAATACTTTGAGATTACCATCTTTCAAAGCCAAGGCGTTAATAACCTTTTTTTTTTCTCAACCTTTTCCTTCATGGCTTGCTGTGAATGTAAAAAAAAAGGAATGTTCCATGTGCAACTCGTGAACCAATCCTTAGTTCGATTATTTTAGCAGCATATGGAATTATAAACGGCTTCTGGGCTCAGGACTAAGATGTGATTGCCATCATGTTATGATAGTTCGCATTTCTTTGCAACCTGATTTCTCAACCCCTCGTATCTTGTCGCCTAACAGCACTTGGGGCTGTTAGGAAATTGCTTCATCTCCATAATCACGTTATGCAGGCGCAGTCCCACTGCCTCTAGGTGCATGATCGTGACAGGCTCACCTCGCTGAAACTCACTTCCCAAGCAGCACTCGCCTTCTTAATGGTTGAATTGTGTTAACTCGCAACTTTACCGGTCAAGAACCCAATTCCTAATGGTTGCCACCTGTAGACGGTGAAATTGCCCTTGCAGGAGGAAGCTATTTGACTTAACTTTTGTAATGTCGTCGTGAGCTAGTGTAGGTTTTTAACGCGAAGCTTGATCCGAAAGTGATTTTCTTCCCTGTATTGCGTTTCGACGCTTCTTGCATTACGATAACTATCAATAATTCGCGAAATTTAGCAAGGGCTCCATTTTATACACGTACCAGCAGATTACTAATGTTTCTGCTATAAATCTTTTTTCCCGTTCCCACACATCTTAAGCATATTTCTTACAAGGAATGATCGGTCTCAATCGTACAAAATTGTTTACGGCCTTGAAGAAAGGGCGAGAACTAATTACCTAAGGGGTAAAATTTGTGGATTATGCGTTGTTGCTCTTTGACGGAGTTTTGTAAACTATATTGTAATTCTCTAGGCACGAGTTTAAGTGTTCATGCGTAATTTTCTAAAATATCTTGCTTGCGTTTGAAAGTGTAAGTGTTTTGTGAAAGTGAAAGTGAAAGTGTTTTAAAAGTTAAGTGAAAGTGAAAGTGGGTTTTGCTTGAATTTTGCTCGATTTATGCCCATTCCTTTGCATGTTCTTTTGAAGTAAGTTCTTGTCTTGTCTTGCCTTGTCCTGTTTTGTCTTGTCTTGTACTGGATGAAACAGCAATTGCATGACGCCTACAAAAACTTGTGTAAGAGCGAGATGTTCATTGCATGAATGCCGTCGCTGATCAATGCCGGGAAGGCAACATGCAACCAACCTGACTTAATGTTTCGTGCATAACGTCTGATATTGGACCCCATTATCGCTCAAAGCGCATCGGCTTATATATCCATATAGTGGACGAATCTTGTCCGCCAATGGTGCTCCATGAAAAGGCTCATGATCTTCTCGGAGAACCATGCCGTGAATTTTATAGATTACCTGAACTTGTTCAAAACTTCTTGTCGACAAGTGTTTGTATTTTTATGTGGTATACTACTACTACTACTACTACTACTACTACTACTACTACTACTACTACTACTACTACTACTACTACTACTACTA
>QQSS02215882.1:0-11074 GCA_003687565.2 Craspedacusta sowerbii
GTAGTAGTAGTAGTAGTAGTAGTAGTAGTAGTAGTAGTAGTAGTAGTAGTAGTAGTAGCAGCAGCAGTAGTAGTAGTTTGAACCAGGCCAGCTAATCTACATTGAGTTCACGAGAAGCCCATTGGCCTTTTCATGGAGAACCATTAGCGGTCAAGATTCGTCCACTTTTTGGACGAATAAGCCGAAGTTCGTTGAGCAATAATGGCGTCTAATTTCAGACTTCATGAACGGAATATAACATCAGGTTGGTTGTAGGGTAACTTACCACGATGTACCGTACTTTAGGGCTTTACTAGGGTGTTTTTGAGCATCTTTTCAGTAAAATTTACAGGCGGGGAAGCGGATCAACTAGATCTAAACAGGCTTGCTGCTTCTTTATCAAACGAATTCATTGGGTGGCAAGTGTTGGGGAAAGTTGATCGTTTTGTATATTAAGTCACTTTTGCTTGGCTAAGCAATTGCAGAATTTAAGCGACTCCATATATACGACACTCGAGATACAATGTTGCGTTTTCTTTTCAAAAGCAAGAGCTTTTTTTTGTAGCCGTACTCCATCAGGCGACTATTATACCGATGTCACACACGTTGAAAGAAAGGTGTAAACATTTCGGGTAATAAGTGGGTGCTGGTGTTTGTAAAGAAAAACCATAGTTTGTAAAACATTATTTTCGTAAACGTTAAGTTCTCCATGGTGTACCATCAGATGCCTTGAGTGTGATGTCCTCTCAGCACGTGACATAATTCTCACTATGCGCTTTTGTTGCCTATGTACTTTTGTTAGGCTGTTTTTATATGTGCTACCCCAAGCTGTGTTACCAAAAGAAATGCAAGGATAGATAAATGCAAAGTATAATGATCGGAATGCTTCAGAATCCAAGTACTTTCTTGCTTATATATACCTTTGCTGTCGGTTTGCTGATGTGTTTTGTCCAATTCAGATTTTCTCCAAGGTAACGCCAACAAGAAATAGGCACGCCATTTGCAAATTTTATCTAATATCAAGTTTCCTAAGGACAGTGGTGGGAAGCCAGTATCATCCAAATACCATATATCTTGTTTGTTTGTTTTATAACATTGGGAGACAGGCGGTTGGCTCGGAACTAAGCCGATATTAGTTTCAGCTGCTCATTCCATACTGAGAACAGAGTATAAGTATTCTTACGAGAATGAAAATCATTAGTATCGTCAGAAAACATAATTACCTGTTGGTAGGTTATTGAGTTAACCAAGTCATTTACATATATCAGAAACAACAATGGACAAAGGGTTGAACCCTGTGGGGCTCCGCAGGTCACAGGCAACAGCGAGATAAGAACTGAAAATACCAATATCAATGTTTATCTCCGAAATCAATTCCAAGCAGACATTAATTTGCTTTAGAAAAAGATGTAAATTAAATATTGTTTTGTTTTTCCTCGGACCCAATCGAGAAAGAGAAAGATGAATAATTATTTCTAACTATAATTTCAAAAGTGACTGAAAACCAAGATATCTACGCGAGGAGCACCAAATCAGCACGGGTCATATCAAATTTAGGAATGCCATTTTTTTGCTAGTACGTTTCATGTCATTGAATTTCATTTTAATTGTTTTTCGCCTCAAGCTCTGTGTGCATCAATGGTTTATAGTCTGCTGTAGCCTATAAGGACAACAGGTTTTCAAGCCGTACTTAAGGCTCCCACCGTCAGGGCCGCCTTTACCCGCTAAATCGGTGTAAAATCCAATGCGCCAAGTGTGATCTGGGACCTATTGAACAATTAATTCAATTGCTGCTGGAGCCCTGCACCGAACCTTAATTGGCTCTCCGATCCATACCGCATTAATCTTCCATTGTTTTGGTTATGAATTCACGCCTAAACTATCCTCGCGGGCTGACTTGCGAGAGCGTGTTTGACTGGGCGCGATATCACAAGGTTCGAGGACTATATAGGTGGGAGGACCTACTTTAAATAGCCGAAAACCCTCTCGTTAGCATCAAGAACGATCAAACTTTTGCCTTTGGAGCCGCATTCTTTCTGACTTCCTTTGCTGTGACGAGCATTAGGTAAGTAAAATGCGATTCTGGTTAAAGTACTTTTCACGTTGGGCGTAGCGAAGCCACCCCAACCTTGCGCTTGGTCTCGCGACAGCGTTTAGGCGTTTTCATTGTGGTTTTCTTTATGCTAGATTTTGGCATCTTCTTTTTTTTGTCGTCTTGGCCCAGAGCTGAGGCGGTTGCCCTTTTTTCCAACTAATTCTATCAATGTGGCCGATTGAAAGCATGGCAATTGACAGGGTGTCGTTGCATCTATGTTGGTGGCGCGTGGCGCTAGCAGCTTGTGCAGCAAGCGCTTGCGAAATTTGTAGAATTCTTTGAGATTCTGTCCCTGTAAGCGGCCGTTTTTGTTTGGTGACAAGGCGCGAGGCTGTCGGTTTGTTAGCAGGTGGCATGTTATAACGTTCTACACCTTCTTTTAATAAGTGCGAAACATTCAGACCTCCAGTACTGCAATTGAATGACTAGTTGCATCTGCCAAGTTTAGCTTATATCTATCGGAAATATAGCTTTGGTTTTCCTCTGCAGTTTTTATTTTTCGCTCTCGAAGAGCTTGTTTAAGACGCTTTTCAATTGGTTTGAGTATCTTTCAAAAGGAAGAGTGTTAATGAGTGGTGTATGTCAAATTTGTTATTTCATAAGCCAAATTTTTAAAATTAACTTCAAGATGATGATTAGAGATACTTAAGTTTATAATATTTGAATGGTATTTATTTTCAATTTCTAAGCAGCTAAATGTTTTCCAATTTGTATGTTCCTATGTGGTCAGGAAGCCATGATTTTATAACTCTATTACTTGGTCTTTTGCATGCTTTGCCGTTACTAACATGCATTGATATGACTGGCTGGCACTTAAAATATCGCTCCTCAAATTCTTTTCATGCCATTTGCAATGCTTCTACTGTAGAAGTTTTTTGCCAATAGTATTTTTTACTTAAACATTTTAATATTAAACTTAATTAAACTTTAATATTTTTATTTTAAGTTTAACAGGTACAGTTTAGAATGATTAATCTCGTTTGTTTAAAATGTCATTTCATTTCCATTATACCAATTTAAACTTGACTGAATTCCGAAGCCACTAATAATTATTTGGATTGCTATGTATCCTAATATTGGTCTTCAGAGGATCAGTTAATATCCTGCATGATAAGATTTACTTTTATAAGTGTAATGCATTGGTGTGCTTCTTCGATTGTGTTTAGTTCTACTTAGAAGCTGGTCTTGCTTATTTCACGTTAAGAATTGAAGTCTTTTTGAGCAAATCGCACATTTGTTTTTAGAAGATGATACGTTTGGTGCCCAGTTAGGTGTATGCACGGTTATGCTTGGTTGAATTTTACAATTTTTAACGATTTAAAATTGTAATCATGTTGGAATGGATTCTGCTATCCTAATGTAATCAATGCATTCCTTGTGATGAAATAAGCTCTAAAGAGTCTAATTCCTTAACCAGATAGAATACGTTTCATCAGTTGTGGGCTCAACATTAATATACGGTAAGTAAATATAATATTTGACATTTCTTATGCCAATACTTATTTGGTAAATAAAGTTTACTGATGATGGTGATTACGATGATGAGCCTGTTTGCGCATTGCCAGGAAAAGGCCTGATGATAATCATTTTATTTTAGCTGATCAACATGAGTCGCCAGTTAATGGTTATTTCACTTGTTGCCTTGGTGGGTATTTGTTACTGTCAGAACACAACTACTGTCACATCTAATGCCACAGGTATGTTTCTGACACAGAGCTCTGGCATTAAGTTGACTTTGCGCAGCTTGGAAAAGTCTTAGAGAGTGTAGATTCAGTTAACTAGTTTCATGTTGTTTTGCATGTATGTATGTTTGTATGTATGTGTGTATGCATGTATGTATGTATGTATGTATGTATGTATGTATGTATGTATGTATGTATGTATGTATGTATGTACGTACGTGCATGTACCATTTGTTCGTTATTTCATCAGCCACCACCTTGTTGCCCACCAAACTGCAGTCTAATACAACTACGGTGGCTGGGAATGGGACAACAGCTGTGTCAACTTCTGGTTCAGCGAATGTGACCACTAACGCATTCCTCAACGTGACGACGTCAGCACCAACCGTTACTGCTCCAGGTTTGGGACGTATTTGTGATGGATATGGACATCTTGTGGCCCTGCTGCTGAGTTTTTGCGGGTGCACTGTACCTGTCTCGCGGCTACCAAGTTCTTTTGCTCTGTGTAAATGGTTTTAAGAAACTTGCTGATCATGAAAACGGCTTCAAATGCGTCGCCCTTTTTTTAGGCGTAACAACGGGTGCTGGAGTTGGCAACGTCACTACCACGAGAACGCCGCACCACAGTGAGTTCACCGCTGAGTTTGTTATGGTTTTCATGAGTTTTCTTTTTATCCGTGATTTTCCTTACTTCTGATGTGAAATTGTTTGGCGCAAAGCAGCGCAATCCCTCTTCCGCCCTTTTCTTGCGTCATTCCGTGGGCTTACTGATTTTAGTATGCACTGTGCCTCATTATCCTTTAGAGGGAGCTAAAAAGAGCCATAAAAAGACGATCGTGGTCATCGTCGTAATCCTTGTCATTCTCGCTGTGATTGTCATCGTTGCTGTTGTCATCTACTGTATGAAGCAGAAAAAGGTATTGGATAGTTGTATTTCGACTTCATCTATATATATTTCGTCCTTAACTCTTTAGGACTATATATATATATATATTTATATAGTATATATATTTTTTCCTTCGCTTTGTAGGACTGCGTTCTTTTGTTCTTGCATCGAGAAAGTGCTTTACTTTGATTCTATTTAACTTGATTCTAATTAGTGAGACCTCGGTTGACTGCTGTAGATTCGTAGGTAAATTTCTTGGCTTTAAGGGGTGTATTAATTCTCGTTCTCCTTTATGTCAGACGCGCAAGGTACCCGACGCCGAAGCAAAGAAGTCCGAGGTGCCGTTGATCTAAAAGTTCCTGTTGGACTCCTCTGCTGGCTGTTTCTTGGCCTGCTTTTATCGTTTTTTATTCTTTTATCTCTCTCCGGACGTTCTGGGCACACCATCGCCGATCGGAGAATATCGCGTGGACAAGGGACGAGCTTCGTCTGCTGCTGTAGTTGAGTTGTGTTCTTTGGCGGAGGGGACGGCACGCATCGGTTTGTTATTCTTATTATTTGGCCATCGATGAGTCCAGGTAAAGATTCATATTGCCAGTCTGGTTTCACTGGCTCCATGGTATCATCTTATATGTGCGAGCAACGCTAGCTTTAGGATGCGAAGGGGTGCCCCCTTGTTGTCGGGCTAATTAGGATTGAAACATTAGGAATGTGATGCCGAGGGTATGTAACGCTCATGTCGCGGGATACTAGGTGGGTTTTGTGATCGTTTGGACGACTGTTTACGTTAAAGTAGTGCTACTGCCCGCCATGTTGTGATATCGTTGCGGGGCGCATTTATCGCTACCTATTTTGGTATTAAACAAGCCAAGTAAGGCTCTCTAACCCTTAGAGATATTGTTGGCACACGATACTACGTATGGACTGATTTGAATACTTGTTAGGTATTTTTAGCGAAGTTTTTGTTTATATTTTAGTCTTCGTTTTTACGGGCATTTTTAGCTGCATTGCACAATGCATTTTTCACACGCCTACTATTTAAGATATTAAGTTCTGTAGCTGAAATTTCATACGCATTTTGGTACGCAAGTGTTCTTGCAGCTGATGCCTGTTTAGGCCGTTCTTGCTTGGTGAAGTCGCGGTGTATCTCTACTTCTTCGTGCGCATTAACGATATGGACTCAGTGAATTCTAGTAGGGCCCGTTTTATTATGTGAATCCTCCTACAGGATCCCGGGATTGTTGTTAATGTTGTTAGTGGAGTGTGTTGGTTTTTTTTCTGTCATTTAGCCGCACTTTCTGTGCCTGTTCTTTGTGTATAGGACAACCCGTTGTTGGCGGTTGTTTATGACCCGCACAAGTCCTGGTAATTGCCCGTTTTTGTTTTCAATGTTCTTTTGTTTACCTTTTTTTTGCTGTTTTTTATTAGCATTTTGTACGGTGAACTGTTTGGCAAGTGTACATGTTTCTTTCTAGGGTTTTAGAGAAACGTTTCAGAACGCATCTGAGTTGTCTTGATCTCTTTTGCTATGATAGTTTGTAGCGAGTGGGGACCTGTCGTCCCATAGTGGTATAGGAGATATGAACTCCTAATGTTTGTTCTTACCGCAAATTCACCTTGTTTGAATTTCTGAACCTTCCGTAATTGCGTGGCAAGAGAGAGAAGATTTGGTTGCTACTACCTGCTTTGAACCTTAACTTAAGTTAGTGAATTTTCATTGCATATGTATCGCGAAGTAACTTAAACATTCGCACCCAAGGGTTCTTAGTTGTGTTAATGCAGGTACGGTTACCGCACGCGCCAAAGGCCGGACGCTTGTTTGTGGGATGCGCATGAGTGCTATTTAGCGGGTGGTAGACTTAGACCCCAGTCCCCTGACGATCTTGAAGATTTCCTTACTCTCACACCGTTTACCTGTTTCCGAAGACCGTCCCAACAGACGACGAAGTTACGCAGTTGTTGGCCTTGTCCTCATAAGGCGATCCACAAATCAAGGAAGTCACAATTTTTTTACATACCCTGCTTCTCCGCCAACTGTCGCGCAATAAGCCTCTCTAATTTGTGGGCGCTGAAAGTGTTGCACGCCCGCGAAAAACTTAGTCTATTTCCAGTTCGGCGTTCACTAGCGCTTTTGCTAATGCGAAATAAAATTCCGTCGTAACTGCCTTCGTGATTTTATACCTCGGATCATGTAATTGCATAGATATTATAACGCGAATGATTTTGATTGGTATCCATGTTTTCATAATTTTAAAGAAACAGATTTAAAAATATATATATTCCTTTTTCCAAATTAGAAAATTACGGGACAATATCAATCAAGTTTGTTTAATAAAGTTGTGCGTGATAAAGGATATGAGTAATACGATAGTTTTTACTATTAAGTATATAATTAAATGTATATTTTGTGTAGACTTCGCAAAGTTTCCAAATCACGCCAGGACCTTACAAAAATGCGTCTTGAAAGGGAGAAGGCATTTTTGCCTCTACCCAATCCAGTGGTGAACAAAAAAATAAATGAAGAGTTCTGCAGATGTCGAAGTTAGCTGACCCCTTCGTTACCAGGCCTCTTCTGTGTTTACTCTACTGATCTACTATAAAGTTATTTTAGATATGAGTGGTTGCGCTCAGTTTGAGTGGAGAGGTTCGTTGTGGTTTCAAGTTTGACAAACGACCTATCTAGAAGGCTTGCTTGGACATAGTGCGTAAGCCTTGCATTTCTTGGAATGCATTTCTTCGAACTCCACTGCATGTTACTATATTTGAAGTTCTAGAATACTGTTACTAATTTGAAGTTCTAAGATGAAAAAATATCCATCTACAAAGTGCACGTATCTTAATAATTGGAAAGGCTTTAAAAAAAAACACGGTCTAAAAAACCTAATACAGTCTTACAATAGGTCGACCATGGAAGCGAGCTACTACGGCGAGACATTGAACCCGCAACCCTGTTTCGAGCCCTTAGACGGTACGCGTCCGTAATTTTTAAATCGGCTTTCTGACGCAGAAATATATAAACTTTAACGGCCATGTAAGCAAGTATGTTTACACAGTTGAAACGGGATCGGGTATCTTAGCAAGTGCTGCCTTGAACATCGCGGCTTTCAAGTCTGTAAAGGTAGCTTACTGTAAACTGATGGCTTTCGCAGTAGTCAATTCATACGCAGTATCCCATTCGTATTGGTAAAAGTCTGGACGCTTTTGATGAATAGTACACATAAGAAATTAATGGCGAATATGTGCTTGAACACTTAGAGTTCATGAGTTATTCATGAAAGCCTGTGGGTTTCGAAAATGGCAGGTACTCGAAAGAGGATTCCCATGCGAATGGGTACCCGTCAGCTACAAGTTCTATCTCCCTTCACTTGCACCTGTGGCTAAGATGAGCAAGCAATGGTGACTGGTCAAGAATGTTGTTGCGATCACAAGGACACAATCATAGTAATGGCCTTCTCGCATCATGCTTCCAATCGCTGAGTTATCCATAACTGGTAAGAGTTGCTGACTTTATCAATGATCAATGGCATCAGAGCATTACCATCGCCTTGACAAGTACAAAACCCACCGTCTGGAAAGCCTTGCAATGGGAAGGGTTCCATCTTCGCCGAAAAACGCTCGTCAAATTAAGGTTGATTACAGCACGATGGCTGGAAAAGTACCGTTAAGCTACGACGAGCCTATATACGACAAGTTGAGTGGAAAGTCTGGAATGAGTCTTCTAATGAATAAAAAGCAGAACTCCAAAGACTCTTCCACGGGAAGTAGAAAGGAGCAATCTGCTGGTTGTGAGAAGCTCGTTAAAAATTCAAATCACGTAGTCGAAAAACCGCCAGTTGTAGCTAGGCAACACCGAGATGCTTCATTTAACGAAGATTTGAGTTCGTCTCAAGGCACCAGTGTGAATAAATGCTATGATTCAGAGCATTCCAAGACGAAAACATCAAGTTTTGGGCATGTGCAGGCTGGAGAGATGTCAAAGGTAGAGGAACTGTACGCAAAGCCCTTGAAGCAGAAGCTAAAAGGGGAAAGCATCGTCAAGGATGACAAAAAGGAGAAAAACAAGAGCCTATTTTTCAAGATAACACGTGGGTCTCTGAAAAATGAAGGCAAGGAGAACTCAAGAATTGCCGTGAACTCCGTACCGACACCGAAAACAGATGCACATAGCAACAAAATCCGAACGAGATGTACAGAGAAAGATGGTGGCCTTGCTCAGCAAATCCTCGGTACGAAAGATAATATGAAGTTGGCTCAATGCATGCACCAATTTGGTCTTCACAAAGAAGCGTCTCTCTTCGTTGAAGCGTTGACGAAGCGCTTCGAGCTGGAGGACGAGTACATAAAAGTTTGTGCACAGGACGGGGCGAGAGTAGTCGAAGGCGATTACGACGATGACATACGATCTCACAAATCCATAGGTGGGCTAAAGATGTATGGAGTTAAGAAGCGCTGTATTTTGTACGACGAATACGACCCAGAAATCCTTGCGAAGTTTAGGGATATCGAGAAGGATGCTGAGCGCGTGGAAATAGCTCTAACCGCGGCGAATCTTCGCCGAGAAGCAGCTGAATTAATGTGGGATGTTGGTAATCTGGAAAGACTAATTGACAAGAATTCGAGAGTGCAATACGTGCGGCATGCTCGCAAGGGAAACAAGTAATATCCTCTTTCAGATTAGAAGGTCCGTTTTGGCAAGGGCTGCATTCTTCGGATGCCTATGATGTAGTAATGTTGATTGGTGGAGCGGAACTGTTATCCATTTGTTGAACTTTAAAATAGTCATCCCTATCTGACACATAAGATTATCAACTCTTGTGATACTGTGTAATAGAGCCTTATATGCCAGAGGCGTTGTCTTAAACTAATGGAGGTAACTGTCTGTATTCACAAACGTCACCATTCCTTGGAGATATCTCCCACTCGCAAGTTTGTGCATGCTTGTTCAGAAGCCTGCGTTGATGTTGGGAACCTTCCGTGGCTTATATCAAACAATGAAGAATGACATCTTCGAAACAATTATAGAAGTAGTGGGTAGGTGATCAAATTGTAAGAGCATCTGCATATGCCGGGGTTACTAGCAGAGTATAAAGAAGCGAAAATGGGGTGGTTTAGCAGTTCACATCAGAGACGGTTCAGAGCTGTCAATGAGACTTCTGATTTTTATTGGAACAGAACCAAACCACAAATTTGCCACGTCTTACCGGCCTTTCAACTGGTAGGTCAAGTAATGCAACTGCGCCTCGCATTATCCGAAAAATATACTCGCGAGCAAGAAGATAACCAACCCTATATCTGATAATTTAGCTCCTTGACAATTGCACACAGTAAATGGCGACTGCGTGATACACCATGGATATGGTTTGACATTTTATCAGATATTTGTTGAATGACCAATACCTTGCACAGATTCATAAATGGAAACGTTTCCCGAGGTAAATACAATACAAGTCCTTGCGGCATCGCATGCTTCAAACGCAAATCTGGTAAGATTAGGAAAGCCCGAAATTGCAAAAACAACGACTTCTTAGAGTAAGTTAGTCAAGTTGATAGGAATGCGGTCTTGGGTGATGAACCATAATACATAGACTGCTGCATTTTCGTGCACTTGAAATTATGTGACTGACACAATGGCGCCTCTTCAACGTCTTACTCGTACCAAAATGTGCAAGCGTGATAAACCGTGGATAGCGTTTGATACCTTATCAGATATTCGAACTAGAGACCAAACCTAACAGAGAGAAAAAAACAGACGAAATCAATGCTTTGCGATTGTTTCAATTTGTGGAGAAACAAGGTGGCTTTAAGGATCTGAAACAGGAAGCGAGACCATTGATGATGATGTTTCAGAAAGCCTCAAACAATTGAAGAAGACTAACAACGACACAAAACAAATTTTTAAAAACGAAAAAAAGAAACAAAAACAAGAAAACAAAAACAGAAATCTCTCTCAAGGGTTCTGCTATAAAGCCAATGCACATAACAACATCAGATTTCTCGATGAAAAGGTCAACACCTCCACGAACGGCATCAGAGTAAAATACGTCTAGCCCACTAGATCACAATATGTTCCTACATCCAGCAACAAAACCTGAGATGGCAGGTGAACTTAACCCTGTAAATAAACCCTGGAAAGTTCGTGGTTCCTTGTGCTTACCGAACTGTCTAGCTCTGTTCCGATGATATGCTCAAGGCATCTTCATCTGTAAAGTTGCTTAAAGTAAAGCCAATTCGTTTTACTCAGACTTATCTGAAAAGTGCAGCAACGTTAGGCGCTTATAGCTTCTCTCTAATATCAGCAATGTTATTGAGAAGTGCATTAAAAGCAAATTTACTTATACTTATATATGTTATATATTACAGGTGCACTCGCGTTAATCCGCCACTTGTTAATCCGCCAAATTTGTTTATCCGCCAAAATTTTACAGCACGAAT
>QQSS02215893.1:0-11074 GCA_003687565.2 Craspedacusta sowerbii
AGTAGTAGTAGTAGTAGTAGTAGTAGTAGTAGTAGTAGTAGTAGTAGTAGTAGTAGTAGTAGTAGTAGTAGTAGTCAATTTATTTATACTCGGTTTCTCAATCACCCAACTAATCAAAAAAAAAAAAGGAAAACTTAGCTTATATACATAAAGAGCTAGGTACACTGAGGGCGAATCGGCGTTTCATACAAACGCAGCCCATAATTAACACAACAGACCGAGAAGGCTCTTTATGAGCATTTCCAATCGTAAAGGCATAGGAACACTAGAACGCTCTCATTTTCGTTTCAACAAAAAGAAAAATATCCCAATAATATGTAACCTACCTTATTTCTTTAGATGGTGCTCACAAACATCGCATAGACATTGATCGATCCCGATTCTTTATATTTAACTTGAAGAGTCTTTCGTTGGAACATGACTTTGTATGTTCTTGTAGAGAATTCCAAATTTTTGGGCCTTAAGATCTTAGACTTCTAGATCCAAAAGAGACTTTGTTAAGTTTCGGTACGAATATGTCATACGGATGTCTGGCGAATGCCCAGTTTTTGTTAGTTGAAAGACATCTTTCATATACTTAGGACTCATATTCTTAACTGATTTGAAAACTTCTAAACACAGGCTTCGCAAGCGCCTCACTTCGATCAAGCACGTTCCAGCTCTTTCGAGTAGTTGAGTGGAATTTTCTGTGTAGTTATGGTAGACAAATCTCTCTTTTATTTATTTATTTTTTTTTTTTGATCATGGAAAGCGACTGTGCCGAAGAAAAGTGCCAAGGGACTGGCCAGTAATTAAACTTATGCCTATATATAACTTTCGACGAGGACTTTCTTGGATGTGAAAGAAAGGTTTGATTTTAGACGGATGAGAGCATTTAACTGAGCAGCCGCTCTCTTGCATATGTCACTTATGTGCTCGTCAAAGGTCAATTTATTGCCAATTTTGATCCCTAACAGCGTTACCCAGTTGAGCATAAGGTTTCTTTGTCTTTTATGCATATTTTATTTCCCGCTTTACCTCGCTCTCTTTCTCTCTCTGTCTTTCTCACTTACTCTCTCTCTCTCTTTTATTATAGCTCTCTATGTCTTTCTCTCTCTCTCTCTCTCGCTCTCTCTCTCTCTCTCTCTTTACTTACTTGCGCCATTTCTGTCAATCGAATGCAGATAATATAAGATCCCTTGCAGAATTCTTGCGTAAATTAAGCTTAGAAACAAAATAGTATACCAAAATATATGATGATCGCTAGAATTAAGCAACCTTATCATCAAGAACATATTACTGCTCGGAACAATGCCATGATGCAACTATGATATCACATAATGGATGCGACCAGTTTGACGGCCAAAACTTAGATCACGCATAAATTTAATGAAAGGCCATTCAAAATAATGCCATACCATCGGAAAAAACAGGTTGCAGCCACGTTAAGACGAAGACGCGCGCGCCTCCGTGAGCCGTCTAGTTGCCACTCACCGGCCGTATACGATAGTGCCAAAGAACGACATTTTAGTATGGCGGCTAACTGCGACATAAGCAGGTTAAGTCTTAAATTATGCTTAACCTTCGAGTAATCAGTCCCGGACCCGCACCGCCATGGGCATCAAAACGTAGAGAAGATGACGGGTGCTTCTATCTAAGGATTCATCCGAAATTATTTGCAAGTTGCAAAAGCGATTGAGAGAGGCCACATGGTTTCTTACTGAAACTTCTCAAAGTCTAAAATAGCCAGATCCGTTCATGTTGTACTCTTCCCTGATCATAACAATAATACTTTGTAGGTTGTACGAAGCATCAGTGAGTGATAGTGTTACATAAACATCATAAAGGAAAATAATCATTAGGGGATCATTCACAACCAAGTGTAAAACGGTAGAGCCCTTCTCGAGTTTTGCAAGCTTTTAACATTTAAGATCGTCATCAGGCCATATGCAAAAGAAAATTTTAAGATAAGTTAGAAATAAAAGAAAAGTAAAACTGCAAGGTTCAGACTTAAAGTACAATGAAAGCTTGACAAAAAAAACTCAGAGGAGATGATTGCCATGAACATTTAATGTTAGGCAATCACGTCCGATGCAGAGGCTCTCGTTGACTTTTTAATGTCTTGTTACTAATATGTCTGTCTGCGACTTAAACGTCAGAAACATTTGTATCACTTGAAAGCATACGGTCTCAGACTATTGCGGAGCATTTCCTTAGCCATTCTGCCAGTCAGTGGCAAGCGACCAGAAGCCACGTGGGAGTATGGCGTGTGCTAAAGGTTTTTGAATTGCTGTAAACGCTACAGAACTTAGATTTACATAAAAACAACAGCAGATGAAACAAATCGGTTACCTTAAGCATACAGGAAATCCAAAATGACCAGTATTTGAAAGATTCCTTTTCAGTCGGGAATTTTGTATTAGGATGACGCTTATTGAAGAAATGGCTGGGCATGTTCTTCGCATTGAAATAATGTTGAAGTATCGTCAGAATCTTCACAGAATCCAGGTTTCAACTGCATAAGATTCTTTTTAAGCCAAGATTTTCTATGGTAACGGAGATATACATTGGCAAGGTAGGGCCGAGTGGTTTTGATCAATGTTCCTGACGGTGCATAACTTTAGAAAGATTCGCAAAATCAGAATAGAGGGCTATTGCTATGTTACTTTGGTTTCAGAGTGTTGGCTTGGCCTTTTCCTTTGAAGCTTGGGACAATTAATAATCGTTAAAATTCCGGACTTTTAAACAAGTTTTGTCAGTAAATTCGTTTAGAATTTCCAATCAGACTTAATATGAATTCTTATATCCTTTCTTATCTGTGGCCTTTGCAGGCTTTTCACCAGCGGTACAGATCAAGCTTTTATAGAGCAAGGATACAACAATAGACTGATCATTGGATATACTCTCCAGAAAGATCAAATGAGAATTGGAGTCGCCTCCCTACACAAATCACAACATCCGAATTTTTCGCCGACTTTAATTACAACCTGATGATAAGTTCGAGAAACGTCGCAATTCAGTGAGTGGAATAGAAAGCTTACAGTCATCAAAGAAGCTTAACAGTCATCAAAGAAGTCTGGAAGAGTGTGGATGAGAATTGGATAGTAATGATAAGAACAGGAGATGACCGCGACTTACTTATTACTTATAAGTGTGCCGGTACTTCAATCGGATAATCCTTTATTCTTTTTTTTTTTTTGTCCCTTTCTCCCCGTTCAGCTATGCGACATTCAAAGGCGAGAACTGATGTCCTTATTTCTGCGATCTCGCTTTCAACTTTCCCGATTAAATGTTTGCTTTGCAGTTTCCAATTTATTGCGGCCTTACTCCCAAAGTTTTGTTGCATAGTTGTGTATTGCGTGCGCATGACCTTAAGTCAAAACATAACTGGACATGGCGGCACAACGGGCTATTTTCGCAAGCTTAAATAGCTCTTATCGAGATTATCTTCGCTTTCTCATCGGCTTAAAAATGCGGAATTTGTTTCCAGTCTGCTTGAGTTTAGTCGTCTCTGTGGCATCATAAGTACTCTCCTATGGCGAAACAATTTGATCATGGCAGGAATGGCCGCAGAGCAATAAAAATCTCTTTAAAAGTCGCTTTTACTCTCTCTCTCTCTCTCCTTATCTCTCTCTCTCGCTCTCTCTCTCTTGCTCTCTCTCTTGCTCTCTCTCTCTCCCTCTCTCTCTCTCGCTCTCTCTCTCTCTTGCTCTCTCTCTTGCTCTCTCTCTCTCGCTCCCTCTCTCTCTCTCTCTCTCTCTCTCTCTCTTGCTCTCTCTCTTTATCTCTCCTTCTCTTCAAAAAAAAAACAACAGACAAACAAACAAACAAACAAACAATGATTCACCTGAATCGCTCACGCATGAGGCTAAGTCGGTCTGAGAAGAAATGTTTTTGCATCTTAATTTTACTAAGTCTACCGTCTACCGTCTGCAATCCTTGCGCTAATGTTGATAGGAAATCTCATTAGCACAAAACGCTAAATGATGGCTGCATGTTAGGAGCTGGGCAAATAAAACAAGACTAAGCTAACTTCACATCTGATTTGAGATCTACTTAAGCAAGGGACACATCTTATAAAATGCTGAAGCACACTGATCTAGCTTGAGTCTCGAAGCCTTCAATAGATAGTCCGAAAAGTATTAAACCTTTGATTACTGACGTGCAGTGCGCAAGTAAACGAGAACTTGTCTGCATGCGAACAAAACGGTTTTTAGCTGCGTCGATTTAAGAGTTCAATCTCCTTAACGTTTTTGCAACAAATGCTTCTTTGCTCAATTCTTCTAAAACAACTTAAAAGCTCATTCCACTTCTAGGACATGTCTGAAAGAAAGTCAATCGTTGAAATCCTGATTTAGACCAAACGGGGTCTCATTTTTAAGGGCCGCCTTGAGAAAATTCGCGCCATTCCGATTCCCCATAGAAGCATAGAAGTGAAACGAGATGATGCTTGGAAATCGACCTTGATAATTACTAATTGCTACTTCCATCAGTAGGCTGCAAACGTCGATGCCGGCATTCCAAGATGGATCCTCTCCAACCGCTGCCTCGTCAAGTCGTTCATGTCATTAAAAATCCTTTTATTCCTACGCCAACTTTTCTGGTTTGGAACTACTTCCTCAGAAATTTTTCAATCGGCAACGAGGACAAGAACAGCAAGTTATTATTTTCTCACTAGTGTCCGTAACGTTACAAGGCATTAACACTAGTATATCAAGTAAAAACCAAACATAAAATAAACGAGACAACAATTTTTATGCTATAACGTTTAGCTACGAGAATAGAATTGATTATAAGCTACTACTTAGTTAACAAAACAATGTTCGGCTGTGATTCGTAAGATTGCAAAACGCATTATAAACTTAATAGCTCGTACATTATGGTCTAAAAGTAGTATGGATAAAACTTTTCATACGCAGCAAAACTACAGTTTATGATAGCCATCAAAACAAGTTAACAGAAATATATAATAAAAATTTCGTCTGCCATTGCAGTACTTGCCCATAACCTAAGTAATAACTGAAAAAAATTCAATGCTTAACATGACAAAACTTGCAAAGTATATAAGGCTCTATGTAGGCAGCTAGTAGCAAAGTTTTAATCTCTTTCTTGAAGGGATTTTTCTTTACTGGAATTCTGAAAGTAATTTTTACGCTAATTAAGAATTGCAGCAAGCATGTATTTGATGTCATTTGACCCATACTTGTCAGTTGGTTGAATGGAGAAACTCTCTGCACACATTGCTTGACCTAGTTTGAGCAATTATATTGAAAGAATTCTGCAAATGTTTTAGGCTTTTTGAGATTGTCCTATTCGCGCATAAAAAGGCAAAAATTCGGTCTCATTAAATGCTCAAGTCCTAATATTTCAAGACGTGAAAGTAAGCCCAGGGTTGTTAACTAGAATTTGAGAAAGCAATAAATTTGACAGTCTGGTTGTGTATGTTGCATATCATACTCGTTTCACTTGCTCCAGCTAATGCCCAAACCAGGGATATGCCGTGTGTGAGTGAACCAGACTGTAAAAGACGGTTTTTAATGTACGTTCATCAACGTAAAGGCGAATTTTGAAAGCAGACCATGAGCTCATGTTAACTTTTTTGCAAGTTAAGGTATCTGAGCTCTTCATGACAGACGGGAACCAAGGATTACAACCAGATACTTCATTGCATTGGTAAGGAATATTGTTTATCCATTTAACATGCAGCCTTAACCAAGCGTCACTGTGCTATCGTCTTGGCCGAAAACGTATTAAATCTGCTTTCGTTTGTTGGCACTTAGTCTGCTTGCACAAAAGCAATAGTAAACTGTGGATATCTCTAGAGAAATTGATCTTCTAATTTTCTTAAACGATCTACCATGGTACAAGATAGTAGATTCGGGATGAGAATGCGTGTAGCTGCCCCGAGACTTACATAATTGTAATTGGTGTGTTGCTCCCTGAAATGATCCCTGAATAGACTGTTGCTTTAAATATAAACAAAGTTCAATACTCCTATTCTTATTCATTACATAACGATTGAATTTCCATATGCTAAATTTAAATATTTTAGAGTCGGCTCTTCCGATTTGTGAGTAGGCTCCCGTCGTTCGCGTAAATGAGTCAGCTCTTAGAGTTGGCTCGTTTACGAACGACCCATCTCTAGATCTTTTTAATGCTCGAAAGTAGAGATATTAGACACAGCTATTGCGGCCGTAAAGTGTAACCACCTTTGCTACTTTAAGAACTTGGAAAATTCATATAGTCTGTCACTTTCTTTGAAGAAGTAGGTTGGAGAAAAAGGCCTTGATTTGAAATAGGAGGCATCTGTTACCAGAAATCATAATGTGAGATTGGCATTTCTGATTCAAGGGACTTGCCCACGGTGGACAGGTAGTTGTTCAAAGTGGTGGCGATGTTCAGTGTCGTTTTTGAAGTGCTGACATATTGATTAGCTATAACAGATGGAGCGCATTTTCTGGATGTAGCAAGTTATATGATCGATTTTATGCCATCCCAGGTCTTCCTCTCATTGACTCCAAACTGCTGGAAGTAACTATTGAAAAATAAGATTCTTCTTTTCCTGATCGTTCTAACTACGGATTTGAGATGTAGCTTATACTTTGAATGAGCTTCCTCCCTTGCTTCGTGATCGTCTTCTTGTAGGAATTGCTTATAAACGTTAATACGGATTGTAATATACTACATGTTCAGTTTAGGCAAACGTTCTTTCGTTTCTTTCTTTCGTTGTTTACTTTGTAAATAGTGCCGTAATATTTTAAAATCGTTTATCGCATCGGTTATCAATACGCATAATTTCCAGAGCATTTTGGTCTTCTTGTCGTGCTTGGATGCTTGCAGCCTCTGTCTTCTCTTGTTTAGTGGGCTAGCTTGCTTCTTACCTGTAATGGATAGCGCAGACGTATATCGAGGTCTTGTGATACAACCAAATACTTCTAATGTCCGCGATCCACGTAAGTTTGTTTAATATAAATGTATTCTTTCCTGTCAAACAGTGTTGCGAAATCTCAGAGTTATGCGAGGGTCATTGTTTGCGGACAGACCCCTAACATGGTCCTATGACCCTCGGCCAGAGCATAAAAATTTTAAAGAGTTCAGAAATTTGTGTGTGTGCGTGTGTGTTTGTGTGTGTTTGGATCATAGTGAATGGTTTATTCATGTTGTTTCTGTTTTTTTTTGTGCTGGTAATATCCTACACGTCTTGTTGTGCAGCGCCTTTCGAAGGTAGTACAGTTGAAGGTGCATCCGCGGCTCGTCTTGCTCCTTTAGGATGACGTGTAGGTCTTCATTCGCATGTGGAGATTCGTGTAGTAGTGCCTTGGCCTCCAACTGAAGAACACCACGGAGTGTACCATCTGGTAGGTAGCCAGGTCGAGGCTCATGTTGAGTTTTGAGGGGATGACTTGCTCGGCGGACACCATCGTAGGAAGTTGTCGGCTTTTCTGACTATTTTCGACTTTCTTTTATGCGGAGTCGGTTGCGATGGATCTTGGAAGAGCTGTACTTCCATGACGTATTTTCTGTTTTTCTGTATACTGTAGAAGTAGAAGTTTTCTGTCCGGTGTAGAGGTTGTTCGTCATCTTCCCATTCCTCGTTTACGTCGCCTTCTGTCTGTATTTCGCCGTCAATACTGGAGTCGGTGATGGTCATGTCGCCTTTTACGTCAATTTTATCTGTCTCGTCCGATGTGGTCAGCGGGTGTGATCTTTTTCGTCCGTCAGTGGCCAGTCGGCCATTCTGTTGCAGTTTAATCGCGGCCGTGTCTGTCCCTGTCGCCATCTCCGGTGTTCGTAGTTGTTCAGTTTGATCCGGTTGTATGGTGGTGTGGGTTATTTGCAACGTCACCTATGTTGTAGGTTGACCTGTTTCTGTGGAAGTACTTTGCTGTGTGGTCGATGTGTCTACCTGTATGGGTGTCTCAGTTTCTGTTTTCTTCTTTCGTTACCTTTTCCTTCTAGCTTTCCTTGTTACTATAGTACCATAACAATTTAATTGATCGTCACTTCTTATAATTTGCTGGTAGAATTATTTATTTCTCCCGAGCGCATTGCGTGTATCGTGGAACGGTATTTTGCATGTTCTATTTATGAACGATTGGTGTATTTACGCTTATTCCGTATAAATATCCTTGTGAAGTTTCTTTGGTTAAGTTGAAAATGACAACGGTTTTGTCGAAACATGTCCTTGAAATTTAGACGAGTTGTTTTTCTTCTGAAAGTAATTACCAATGTGGTGCTACTGCCTGCGGTTGGATCTATTTTCATTTTAAATAGCATCATGTACAGCTATATCGCAGCTAGTGTTCTGAACTCTGGGAACGCTTAGCTTGTGTCCATGATTGACTGCGTCTGCAAACAATGTAAAATGCTGCACGCATTTGTGTATTCACCACCTGTTTAAACAGACATCTGGATACTGAGACCCATCTGTTGCGTCCAGTTATTGTAGCCTTTTTGAGTCTTTTGAGTTTGTTCAGAGTGCGCCAATGGACACGCAAATAAACTTGTCATAGCTTTTTACGCAGCGGGTTCTTATTTCGCGTTTCCTCGGGTGAATCATTAAAGCCAACTTTCAGTTCCATCGCAAAAACGCAATCTTTCCGGATGGCTACCAGAACCGATCAAAGTTCGTCGCCAGATTTAATTTGCCCAAACTCTGTCCTATCCACATGAGCATGCACTTTCACATTTTAAACTTGAGCAAGTTAAATAGCCGTGTCTCCCAGTGTGTCTGCCACCCGGCAGTGCTGCTGTGTAAGCACCAACAACGAAGCAGAGTGTTTACACTGTCGGACAAAATCTCGCTTTGCAACAGAATTTTCCCAACTCGTCCTTATTTGTTAGAGAGTCATTGAAATATCTGATTGAAAAGTTGAATATATTACGTGACATTGGTAAGTAACTCGCTTTAATTTCAAGGACATGCTTCGACAAAACCATTGTCATTTTCAACTTAACCAAACAAACTTCACAAGGTTATTTATAAGGAATAGGCGTTCATAGGCCAACCGTTCATAAATAGAACACCTAAAAAACACTTGCACCATAAACGCAATGCGCGCGGGAGAAATAAATAATGTGACAAGTAACTCATACGATCAATTAAATTGTTTTAGTACAATGGCATGAGCTTTCTTATTCTACAACATTCCGACGAATAGCTGTGCCCAACATAAATCATTCCACGCCAGTAAGAACAACAGCTGCGAATTAATTTTTTGCAGTTCACTTGTCCGCTTCTGCAATGCCAAACGAAGTAGTCGCTTACTTATTAATAATATTATTATATATTTTTTTCGCCTTCTTGCAATTCTAGGGATGAAATAATTTTTGACGCATTCTGTGGATTGTGGCACCACTCACTCCTCTAGGCATGGTGTCTCGGATGACGTCTTCTTGGACATCATTCAAACTTTTACAGGCCTAGAAGTGTGCATGCCACCTCACAAGTTTCTTTGATTAGTCCATTTGGAATTTCTTGTGTAATTACGCCGCTGAGCGGTACTCATTTTAACTACCCAGTAAATATATATGTTTTGTTGTGTGCTGGGTTGCGGAGCGTTTTGGTTCTGTAGAATCTTCTTCACGAGTCAGTGATCTACCTTCTCGAACACATCGTTTACGTCTGATAGCTTCGTCTGGCGCGCATGATTTGTCAAGAGTCACTTGCCTGAGCCATGTCTCCGTTAGACCAGAAACAGTAAAGTCCCGCTTGATTTCGGATAGAATGTATCTATAATAAAGCAGACGTTTATTTCAAGGATGAAGAGGCAGATCGTGTACGGTTTTGATGGGATTTGAGGTCTGTATTAGCTTTGCTCGTTAGTAATAACAAGTTTTTTTTAACATCACACTCAAGGGCTTTAGAATTTGAGACCACAGATTCATATATCTGTTGGTTTGATAGGATCTAGCTTTGTTTTTATTGGTTTAAACTGGAGCCGTTACATCCCCACAGAGATATATTTTCCATCAGATTGACCCCAGCGCTTCAATTAAGGCATTAGCATACTAAAAACAAGGCTTTGCCGCTGGCAGCCCTGTCCACTATTTGATCTGCTTGAGAATTTTTACTTGATGCTTAGGGACTAAATTCTGTGTTGCTCAATGCTACTCGAAGTTTTCAGAATGCGCCTAACAGACAGTTCACATTCATGATAAAAGTCAGTGGCCCAGCGGACATGGAGACCCAACTTGCTGACGGAGAAAGAAAAAATGCATGAGATTTCCGCTTATCGGACTTTACAGCCAACCATTTTTGAATGAGTTTGGCAAGTAAGTTCTCGAGGTTTTGTTTACCTAGGTGCTTTTAGATCTAGATATCTTTTAGATGTAACTTGGAAGATACTCATATCTGCACGATCTTGATTTTTTGGAGCGGCTTTGCTGGCATTAGATCTATTTTTGGCATGGCCTGAGCCACATCAGAGACTAATTCAGACTTCAATGTGTCGCATGGTGAAGTTGAATACCTTTTCCAGGTAAAGCCTTAGTCATCAGGAACTGCAGGTACTCTTTGATTAGATATTTTACGTTGGACATACATTGCATTTCATTGCAGTAAAATTATCACCAAGCATGTGAACATGAATGTAAATGCACAAATGAAAAAATGCTGTTTCAAACTAGCATTATTGATCATAAATGACACGGTCTATGTATGTTCAATGGTACCAGAAATATGCGCATGAAGGCCCTTTGGTACAAGTTTTCAATGTAGTTATTATCTTTGACAATTAGAGATCCGATCCAATGTGTATTAAAGAGCTATAAATTGTCAAAGCATTGGCTCTAATGTAATAGGCATGAAATTTTCTGGTTTGGTTGCGGGCCCCATTTTATGCGCTAGTACAGTAATGCCGTCCGTCAAAGTGCTAGCAAAAACTGTAGCTCCCAGCATTGTACTAAGATTCGCGAAAGATCGGTTGCCATGCAGGGCATGTTTAATTAGCTATTAATAATGGTTAATTAGCCATAAATAATAATATTGATAATAATATTAATAATAATAGTAGCAATACTACTACTACTACTACTACTACTACTACTACTACTACTACTACTACTACTACTACTACTACTACTACTAATAATA
>QQSS02215904.1:0-11073 GCA_003687565.2 Craspedacusta sowerbii
GTATGTATGTATGTATGTATGTATGTATGTATGTATGTATGTATGTATGTATGTATGTATGTATGTATATGTGTGTGTGTATGTATGAATGAATGAATAAATGTATGTTTGCGCTGGTGTAATTTTAGGGCCCTATGTGCGATCTCTTGTGGAGTGACCCGGATGATCGTGGTGGCTGGGGAATATCTCCCCGTGGTGCGGGCTACACATTTGGGCAGGACATCTCGGAAACCTTTAATCATACTAATGGTCTGACTCTCATCGCTCGCGCGCATCAGCTAGTCATGGAGGTAGGTGTGTTTCTGAATAGCATTGCTTCTCTGATATTTACGCGGTATGACCGACTAAGCTGGTCTTCCACTGTCAGCGAATAAAGCATATAAATTTCGTGCTATAAACTTTTTAGCAATAAATTAAAGCAATGAATTTTTGCAGTTCGGCCAGGGTTTGCACCTTCATGCGAAGAGTAGAGGTGTTCAATTTTTTTTCCCTTAGGGTTATAATTGGTGCCACGACCGCAACGTCGTGACAATCTTCAGCGCGCCCAACTACTGCTACCGTTGTGGCAACCAGGCTGCGCTCATGGAGCTGGACGACGCGCTGAAGTATTCGTTCCTGCAGTTCGATCCGGCGCCGCGACGTGGTGAGCCACACGTCACGAGGCGTACTCCGGACTACTTCCTTTAAAGTACCTTGGCGGTGTGATGCTTGGTGCCTTCGCGTAGACGACGTCAAATGCTGGTATTTTGTGTAGCTATCGAGTGGGCGTCCGCTGTGTCACCATGGTCATCGTCTACCCTGTTGCTGTGGCTTTAAGGACCTGAATGGCTTGCTCGACTCTTTGTTGCTTGAGGACCATGATACGAACTGTGACGGAAAGCTTGTTTTGTCTATTTGTATATGTTAATATCTGGCTACGTCTCGGATCATGTTGATTTTTTTTAGACCTTACCGCGGCATGGAATTAGTTTGAAAGATCCTCTAGCTATGATCCGTTCCCAGTTATTTTTGTAGTTCTAGTTCTGCAGTTCATTTTTTCTTCTTTCGCTGTAGCTCTTCCTCGTCATTGGTATTTTCATGGTGCAAGCTCTTCATTCAGTGTGATTTCTTGACTGGGCTTCTTTCTGCCATGTAATATGCGGATTCAGTCTTTCCATCGCATCTGCTTGTAAAGAGCATGTCCTTGGAGAGACGTTGTCCATAGTCTTCTCGAATACTGGGTGTAGCTGTAGCGTCTGCAAGTCACTTTTAATTTTGGTGTGGTCTTAGCTGGTGACCGTAAGCTGTTCTTGCCTCGTACGCATATTTTTTTGCCCGCCCCTAATAAAGACAGCATTTTGTTGACATAAAGCAATAGGGTAGCTTGGGCAACAGCAGACCTTTCTTTTTTGTGCTAAGCATATTATCGAGGATTGTCGACATGCTAGGTTTCGCCGTCAGAAATCGTGGCAACGTTGACCACTGGTGGTGCTTTGTTTATTGTTATTTGCTTTTCGAGAGGATTGGATCGTGGATTCCAGAATATCTGGGCCTGTAGGGCCAGTGAAAAGGTTAGTCTTGTGCTTCGTTGGGTCTTAAGTAGCAGGATTCCGATACTCTTAGTAAACCATGTTTTTAAGACTGCCGTACACGAAGGGTCTTACCTTGGAAAAATAAAAACCTGTATTTCGCTGTCGCAGGCTTGCTGATTTATTTCTATTTCGAGCGACTCCTATTTCGGAGCACGGTTTGCCCTGAGCTTGCTCGTTAAAACTTCAAGGCGCTTGCTAATCAAAAAAGTAATACCTTAACGCAATCGATCGAAGTACGTAAGATTCTTTTCCTGTAAGCCATCAGCATCCTTTTATTGAAGGAGCTCTATGGAATCTGGCAGAGCATTTCTGTACCTAAGCAGCTTGCGTATGAGGCGTTCTGACTTGCTTTCTGATTTTAATGCATCTGGTGGATTTGTTGTGCTAAGACAGGCTACGTTCGTAACATCGCAATTAAATCTAGCTTCTCTGTCACATTCAGGTCCAGTTCATGGCAATCATGTTTCACTGATGATTGTTTTGGAGGTTGGCCACTGCTATGACGCGATGGGGCGATACGGCGCACACACTTCTACTTTTACAAATGTATCAAAGATGCACAGTATCTCCGTGCCATAGCGAAGTATTCGCTACGTATGCGTATTTAGGTTTTGAAAACCTTATAAGTGTAGCATGAATAGTACGACTTTTCCTTCCGTACAGCGGTAGATATGTTAAACACTAGTGCTATATGCAACGAGTAACATGATCTAATCGTGCATTAACCGGTCATCGAGGTGCTTGCTTGAAGCAAGGTGAAAGCATGAAGAAGATGCATCGTGGCAAGGCAAATAGGATGCTATCATCTTCACCGCAATACGAGGATGTCTCTTACAAATGGCGTTTGTGTTGAATGAAAGTCAAGCATGCAACTAGAAGGCCTCTTTTTAAATTCCTCTGATGTGCTGCTTGAAATCGAAGTGCGCCAATATGAATGCCACAAGTAATCTTATCGCTATAGGTTAACGGGCGCTGACAGTAACTTAATGTATACGGCGTTTTTGGCTTGGACGCTGGTTAACTGCTTTTCTCGTGTCGATCCTCCAACCCCCTGACCTTGTCAGTAGTCGGGAACCTATCAGATGTGTGCTTTTCCATAACGTTATATGCGCTTGTACAGTTTGATTTGGTTGACCTAACCACTAATGCCCAATTCACGTGCTCTTATTACTTGATCACTTCCATGGAATGTGCGCGGAGCGTTTAACTCCCATTGGTATGTCCGCGAAAGTCGTTACTCTTATTGGAATGCCGGCGCATGGCGTTGGGAAACGTTGGCAAACGCGTGGGGTGCGAGGACAATAGAAACGGATGAGAAACGCTTGAGATGGATTTACTTTATCTTCTTCACTAGACGCGTTGGCAAGATGGCCGCGGGTTCCTTCGCGTACATAGCCACGCGGCATATTAGGCTGCCCTTTAACCCTCCCCCGTTACTAGACGAGCGACTACGCTTAGAAATATGTACTGGGCATTACCTCCCAAAGGACCTGGCACAAGACTTTAATGCTGTCTGATTGATATGTGACATTAATCCTAACCGGTCAACGACATCGCCAACTTCATGATTTACTTATAGACCCTGAATATATTGTATGGAGTATTTTTCCATTGAATTCGGGAGAAAATGTCTGTCTTATCTTTTTCCTGCTTTGCATAATCAAGATGTAGTGAAAACTGTGCGCAATGCGCGTGGCGCAGAAATTTTCTCGCGCAAGGCACCACGTACAGGGAGCATCACCACGCTCGAACTGACATACATGTAAAAAGGGCATTTGACGGGTGTGACGGGTGTATTGCCGCGTAAACAAACGCTCACTGCTTTTATCCAACGATTATATGCCTATATCCAACTTAAAACTAAAACTAAATTATAATCCCAAGCCAAAGCAATAAACAAGAAAAACTGGTACTGACTACCGAGAACGAAGGCTGACATACCACAGGACGAAAATGCAGCAAACAATAGAGTAAATAAAGAAACTGCACCACAGTGCTGTCCTACGGCTGCAACAAGGGACAAAGAGGGCGCGGTTCGTAAGTAGACATTGTAGCACACTCACATAGGCGCTTGCGCAGCAGTTTTGATAACTAATGAAAAACTCTTTTCAGAGCACGAGCTCCCGATTTTGCAAACCTGAATCCACTCTATGCTGCCCTCAGCAAGTCTGGCTGCATAGAGTATACCTAGATAGCCAATATGGGTATTGCAGCCACGTGAATTCACTGTGACCCTGGACGGCGCCTTCTTCCATGAGAACATGCGCCAAGGCAAGCACACTTATCTATGTCCAAATTCATCCACAACCCTACCTGGAGAGGGCTCTACAGAGAGGGATGGCTAACAGCGCTCTCCCTAACGGAATACTGCCCACCCAAGATGGCGTTGTATGAGCGCAACACCCCCAACATCTTCAAACCTTCCAGCAGAGAAAGGCACACGTAGTGTGCACTGTTACCAGCCGGCCAACTAGGAGAGCCTCCGCGAGACTGTCAGTGGCCAAGCAGGGTATGTAACAAATTTTTCTGGCTACCCTGTTTGGCGAAGCTCTTAAGAAGACCTAACCAGCACTATACGACATCTTCGTCTGCTGAGAAGTTTTCAAGAAGAGTGTCTCCTGGCAACAGGGGACAGTGCGATGTCAGTTTCAAGATCACTGGAGCATCGACCAGTCGTCCGAGCCTCCCTTTGAGGGCACGTATCGAGCTCTTTAGCTCCTTGAGAGGCTCAACCTGCATCCGAAGACTGGCCTCCTTTTCGGTGACTGACGATCGATGGACTGCGCATCCGGGGAAACTCCTGGCTCTTCACCACTAACAACAACAACACACTGTTACCAAGTACTGCACTGAGAGTTATATGCGGGTCACGGGACCGGGGAAGCGCAGGTTGGTGAACACCCAAATTTACACTATGGGCAATAAAGGCAATTAGATAAGGACTACTGATTTTGGGTTACTAGCAAGTGTTTGGGCGTTTGGCAATGTTTTAGAAGTTGACTTACCGAAAGAAGAAAATGCGAAAAAAGTACGTGGTTCCTTCCTTCACTTTGTTATCTATACTCATAATGACAAGGTGAAGCAGTTTTCCGTATTGACAGGACCGTTTGCTTAGTCCTGTTTTCAGGTCTTAACGGAAGTTTCAGCTTCAACGCTTAACTAGGAATTGCTTTAGGTCACGTGCTCTAAACTTGAGAAGCGATTGGCTACTCTATAATTTGCCTTTCGGCCAATTCATAAACAATAAGGGAAGTTGAGATGGTTTGGGGTGGAAAGCGAAGCTATTATCGTTTCACTTGTGCATAGCGATCAGAGTGATTCTATCCGTATGACGGCTTTTGTTGTCAATCTGACTAGTTGGCCCGGTGTGAACCCCTCATATGCTTAAGTCGTACTTTTGAAAAGCTATGTATGACGCAGCATTTATTCCACTTTCGGGCTATACATAATGGTTCACTCCAAAAGGAATTGACGCGGAGCAGTTTACTCCGACTGGGATACCTTGGTCTATGTGTGGGGGTGCACCGGCTATAGAAACGAATACAAAACGCTGGGCATGAACTTAGCTTATCTTAAACGCTGTCACGCGCTAAAGACGTTGACAGAGGATAACTTAGGAAAGAACGTGAACAGTATGAGAATTTATATAACTGGAACATTCCGGGATACAATGATTTTGAACGATCCAACACGCATTGTGTGTACCCGTCCCTCCTCGGCGTGGGGTTGCGCATCGGGGTTTTAAGACACAGACGCTGTTGTCCAAGAAAAGAGGTTGCGCAGTCTGGCTCGACTCTGTCGCGTTAATCATGCGGGAGCGTACTGATTAAGGACAACGATATTTTCACGAAATAGGGTTGCCAAAGTTAGTCGACGCAGGTCACTTCCCGTATTTCTCGATATCGTCAGCAAGGCCGCTCTTGGGCCTATAACGTCTGCGTCATGAAGGCTCGTATGCGCAACATCACTCTTGCCTCTCCCCTTAAGAATGCGAGCTACTGCGGCGCAAGAAGAATGAACTGAGCTTACTGGAGGGAGGGGTTACGCCACCCACGGTCTACACGGAAAAACTTAGGTTTTTCAAAACATGCTTCTGCTTGCCTTGTGCTGTACAAGAAAATAGAGATTCACGACTCGAAAACATTAAAATAAGCTTTGGGTTTGGCCATATGTATGCGAACCCCCCTGTTTAGTTTTCCCAATACACTGATCTGAATTAAGTAGCCACTTTCTGAAAGTGTTATGGACAATCACAATAGAAACGGAGAGCTACTTTTTCATGGACAATACAACATGCTATTTTGGACTTCGCTGTGCTTGGCCAAGTTCTAGTGATTTTGAGGTCTAGTCTATTTTTTTATAATATAAATATAATATAATATAATATAATATAGTAGAATAACTTAAGAGAGAGATATCCAGGGATAGATCTTGCAAAGCTTTACTTTGTTGAACTAAAAGTACACATAAAATCTGAATTCTTACTAAAAAGTTACTAGTTACGCTAAATGCATGTAGCTATGACTATGTGTTAGGTCTAATTTGTAGGCAGTCTAATGATTTTAATAAAATTTTGAACAATTGTCTCAAATTGCATGAAAGTCTCAGGTGCTGGCTAACATCTTGCGCGTTTGGTTATTATTTTATATTAATTTTTGTTATTTGTAGGCTTTACACAACCTTAATGACTTAGTCTCTACTAGAAAGGGCTATGCTTGCCTAGTAATCTCTTCCACCTAGGCCATTTCTTTTTCTTTCGTGTTTTTTTTTTGTAGTAGACATAAATGCTGATGTTAAGGTGCTTGTTTTTGTTGTTGTTGTTGTTGTTGTTGTTGTTGTTGTTGTTGTTGTTGTTGAGATTGTTGTTGTTGTGATTTTTGTTGTTGTGATTGTTGTTGTTGTTGTTGTTGATGTTGTGATTTTTGTCGTTCTTTATTTGGCAGTTCTTTTCTATTACTTCTGGTCTATTTCCACAATCTTTTCACAGGACAGAGTCTATGTGGAGTTTTTGTCCTAAACTCTCAAATGTTGCATGTGGCCTTGCATACGAAGCTTTGAAGAGCTTTTATTTTGCCTTTATTCACTCGAACATGTCATAAGCAAATACTGTTTGGGCAAGAATTCATAGAGACAAAGTCATAAAGATACACATTCTACCAATGAGAGCGGCTAGATTTATTTCCTGTGCTAACAGGAGGCCCCTTGTACGGGAACATAAAATGTTAGATGTATGTTTTCGAATTAAATGTCGAAAAATAGGGTTTATGTTTAAGCATCAGAATAACTGCTTCCGTACTTCATGCATACTGATCATCGATATGAGAGTCCCCTGTCCACTTTTGACTACTTAGAAAGATGGGCAACAAATTGTTTTCTGCTTACTAGGAACGAACTAAGCAAATCAAGGCATTAATCCGCATGTACGCATTTTTTTCTGAAAACGTAGTGAGATTTCCAGTATCAAAGGATTTTCGGAGGTAAAGAAGTACTTCTCCCACCAAAATTCTTTGAATAAGGAATCTCTGATGCAATCCGTAAGGTGTAGTAACGCATGTAATATAATAGCGCAAGTTTAGTAATCCTTGGCTAATGGAAGTCCAGAAGAAAGCAAAGCAAATTACAAACGTGTTATTTTCATTTTAAAAAAACTGTCAAGTGGCAGTGCACAAAGATAAGCGTTGTAGATGTCTTGAACCATATCAAATCGATTCAAAGCCATATAAATAGACGAGCAAAGTGTGTTGAAGTAGAACGCGTCGAAAAAAACTAGCAGTTACGCTCAATCAGGTCATTCCGGTGATTCAAAAAATTACATATCCATAACTTTAACATGTATGCAGGATGTGTAATCGCGCCACTCGCAACGCTTAACGTTACGCATTTGTCATAAGCAAACGGCAGGCGAAAAACTGACAGGGCTATGATTACAGCCTTCTAAAATACATTCTGTTCGACCTTCTTAGCAACGTTCTAACCTATGTCTATGATACGGGCAGTCGCTTAACAACATTAAGTGATTAGACCGAAAAGGGAATAAGAAGGTTTGACTTAGTAAGAACTTATCTAAGCATTCCACAGACTCTTACGCGCTTCTTGTTATGAGCGCATCACATGGCTCAGAATATTGAGGAGCTAATCTTGATCCACTTCGCTGCTAAATTAAAGAAAGTGTCTCTTACCTATCAGAAAGACTGACAATTAATTTGATTTGAGCTTTTACCATGCATTGCCAAGAAATATCCACAGACATCTCAGAGATAATTATACTAACAATGTTTAGAGATCATTGACATTAAGACACTTTCTCTTTGATAAGCTTTCAACATGCGTTATCAGACAATCAATATATGTAAAAATATCGCGACGCTTTAAGAGAATACGAGTTTTGAAAGACCAACCAGAGCTAGATAACACGCGGTACGTTATGTAAACTTTCAAGATTCTCCTACCCTATTGATAGGTGTCAGCAATTATCACACGTTAACTTACGGATCTAAAATAAAATGCAAATGGCATCGACATAAGAATATTTTAAAAATTCAAGGCAGCTGACCATGTCTTCGATATCTCTTAATGCAATGCTAGGAGAGCATTCCAGAATATCAACAAGCAATCCTTGAAAGAGGGCTATACGAGGATACGACTCATTACAAAAGAACTTAGAAGGACAATTACGGATAGACCCAAGTAAGAGATGCTCCCATCCAATGATACGAAACAAGCAAACATAAAAGAACATGGGAAGCTTAGGAATTGCGTTAAAAAGATAGGCAATCAATAACGCCTTAGAGAATACCACGTAGTGAATAAGTAGTAAAAACGAAACGCTTTGAATTTCTATTAATACGTAGGTTGCTGAAACGCGGCAACATTGATGACGAGATCATGCTCTTTGTCTAAGATAGGATCGTATCTGATGCTTAGGAACTGATCTTTAATTTTCGCAATGTTGGATTTTAGACCTAGATGGCCTGGCTTCACCAGCTATATCCATAGCTATAAGAGATAGGGACAGTTCAGGATAAATATGAGGTGATGGGCACCACATTGCGAACATGCACCAGGTCCCGCATGGTTGCCTGGTAGAATGATGCGGTAGAAATTCTCATCTTCTGAGGAAGGTTTATATTCCAAAAAGTTAATCTCCTGCTTCCGTCAACAGTGACCTGATGCTAGCGATGGATGCTCAACTTTTGTCACCCCTTTAGACTTTCATTAATCACCATAGACCTTTTCCACATTCCTGACTATAGAATGAGGTCATATGGTGTCACCCGGCGCACCCGGTCTCCCACACCTACTTAGCAACGCCACAGATCTTGAGCATTATCAATTATGTAGAATTAGAACGGAGGCCTTCCTATGGAGAGGGTCACACTACGCGCGTAAAAATCGAGTCTCGCCTCGTCTCACCGAGTGTGATTAGAACATGTTCTATTTTTTTGGTTTCGGCCCATAGCTGAAAAACGGCGTGATAAACATGACTCAGCCAAACTGAGGCAAAACCTAGTCGTTTTCTGCTGAATTATCTTTCCTGCTTCCTTGCGATTAAGCGTAATGCTATTGAATGTCCTGAAATTAGACACTTTTCATAGCAAGGAAACTACTACACGATTAAATTTAAGTCAAAAGTATAAATTGCACACACCCATAGAGGTAATCGTATGAAATAATAACTCCATGCACACACCAAAAACCAAAGTTTGGAGGATGGATGGCGAACGATTAACAGAAGCTGTTTGCAGCATCGCTGTCTCTACAATATGGCGCTTTCATCGTGCTGGAATCGGGAATATCGAGAGAGAGAGAGAGAGAGAGAGAGAGAGAGAGAGAGAGAGCATGAAAAGATATAGCTTTAAAGATTGGACGAACGCCAGCTGAAGCAATTCTTTCTCCCACATAGGCGTTCGCGAGTGGTGCTGGACGTGAATGAACAAGGCAATTTTTTCACGCATAGTGCGTCCCCACTCGCGGAGCTATGCTCGCAATAATTGAGCGCGCGCGCGCCGTTAGCGAAGAAACCTTTTAGTAGGAGTCCACCATCACCATACAGTGCTTCTGGGACACAGATGAATAAATGGTGTAATGGCGCAAATGGGGAATTTTGAATTCCAAAGTTTTGCTTGATCTAGTTGATCATCATCGCACCTGAAGGTACATAAAGAGTTGTTGTTGTTGGTGAAGAGCCATGAGTTTCCCCGGATGCTCAGCCCATGAGGCCAGTCGTCGGATGTTGTTTGAGCCTCTCAAGAAGCTAAAGAGCGCGATACGTGCCCTCAAAGGGAGGCTCGGTTGACTGGTCGATGCTCTCTTCTTGAAGACCTTCCCAGCGGATGACGAAGTCGTACTGTGCTGGTCAGGTCTTTGTAGGAGATTCGCCAAACAGGGTAACCACAAGAATATGTCGCATACCTTGCTTGCCCACCGACCGCCGCGTGGAGGCTCTCCTAGTTGGCCGGCATATAAGGAGTGTTATGAAACCCCTTACAATCCTTTATTTAGGCTTTGGTTCATGTCTGTGTCAAATATGAACCTTCGATGAACATGCGATAGATTTTTCTGAGCGGCCGGAAAATAGTCGGTAGGTCTGAACTTTCTGAACCGTAGCACGGCGGACATACACGGAATGTATAATCTTCTGGGTACCGATTCAAGCACCATGGTCTGATATGTCCGCGGCACGTTGCAGAAGTTGTGATTTTTTTGATTTTCATTTGTAAAGCTCCCATTGTTTTTTTTTTGTTAAGAAGCATCGCATGGCCTTGCCACGGAAAATTGGCAAAAAGCCACCAATACCTGAATGATAATTTTGGTGTTTTGCCAGAAGACTAGGAACAGGTTGAAAAATGTTCACCTACCGTACATTGTGCATTAACAATGAAACTCCATTGCAAGGACCATTGAGGTCATTTTTGCAAATATGCAATGCTCAACTAAACCGTGTTCATTTGGACTCTTTTGGACAGGCCAAAAAGCTCTGAGGAAACTCTGACTTCAACACAGGATTTCTTTGGTGGTGAATTGAAGCTAGACCATGTGGTAATGTAACTGCAGCAGCTACCTTGTGATCCTAGTGTATTCAAAGCAACGATAAAAGCTTGTCTCTCTGTGGTAGTCTATCTTATGAGCTAGCAATATGATGAGAAAAGTCAATTTGAGATTTTAGCTAGGAGGATTGTTGAGCAATTAAGTGACCTTACTTGGTTGGTGAAGACAAGAAGAAAAATGCAAGTGGGGCAAAATTGAGAACAAGGTTCTTAGAAGAAGTGGGGTTGTGTATGTAATTGGATAGTGGAGATTTCCATTACAACATCAAGAAATCACAGCTAGCTGCTGAGTAATTGTGGCATGTCACAATATCTTAGACTCTTGATGCTATCTGATTGTTTATTAAGTTGTTTTGCTTCTTTGTAATAAGCAGTCAGTAACACGGTATCCGTTATTTTTGGAATATATCGCTTACATCTGGAAACGTCCGCAGTTGTCCGTAAGTCCGCGGGCA
>QQSS02215915.1:0-11073 GCA_003687565.2 Craspedacusta sowerbii
GATGATGATGATGATGATGATGATGATGATGATGATGATGATGATGATGATGATGATGATGATGATGATGATGATTCGGAAGATGATGATGATGATGATGATGATGATGATGATGAGGATGAGGATGATAATGATGATGAGGATGAGGATGAGGATGATAATGATGATGAGGATGAGGATGAGGATGAGAATGATATTATTGTTTATCTTGTCAGGACTATACTCCCGTGTTTATTGCATTCGCATTGATTACGTGTTGGCATAGGCCAATCCCTTCTGGTTCTTGCTGAAGTTCTTTGTTTGTTATTTCTTCGGAAATATGGCTCTTGATTTTTTCAGCTCTGCAGGTCAACGAAGCCTATGTAGCACAGTTGCTGGATATGGGATTCCCGCGGGAAGCCTGCGTTCGGGCAGTCTACTTTACGGATAATGCAGGTTAGGAGCTGCTCTTTGTTTGACTATATAGTCGCTGCGCGCCCAGCTCAACGTCTGGGCTTCAGTTCTTAGGTGCGCCTTTGCTTGAAGTGCAGCTCCAAAGGTTTTTTTTCTACCCTTTGCTCTGACCATAGTAGGTCGAACCCTGATAGGTAGAACCCTGGTATGCTTTTATTTGACGGTAAGAAAGTAAGTGCTGGTTGAAATTACTATTATTAGCCATTTCCAAGACAATCGAAGAAGGTGAACATAAGAAAGTTAATCTTCATTAGGGTGCATCATAAAAGCAGCAATTTGCAATTCCGCTTACTTTAGTTTCGGTCCTATGATGTCTGTGTTCCGCTTCATAAACTATGACTTCTTTGAAAATTTGAGAAATTGCGGTGACCGTTCTTTTGTAATTTAAACATTTAAGTGATTAATTTTCGAAAAAATGTTTTATAGTTCGGTGACTTCCTGCAATAACTAGAGTTTAACAAAGTTTGCAGCATCGCTATTGTCACGCGGAGTAGAGTACAATAAATAGTTTTTGCTTCGGTTAGTTTATGGACTGTTCGTCCTTTTTCACTGTCAGTTTCTCCTTGTGGCTGCGGAAAACTTGGAATCTTCCTTCTGTCAGCCTGAACAACATTTAATTTTTTTTTTGAAGTTCGCATCGTATTTGGTTGCGTCCAGGAAATCTGCACTCATTTTCACGCCAGATTCTGCACTGCCGTTGATAACATTAAGCAGAAAGTGTTACCATTTTCGATGACAGAAACGAAGAGGGGACTGGCCAGTTTTCTACGTTGTCATAAAGACAAATTCATGACCATCTCTGAAAGGTTGAAACCGCACCATGAATCAACAGTTACGGAATCTCCAAGTCTTGTTGTGGTGATTATTTCTGTTGGAATCTTGGGATTTCCAAAGCCAGTACGAATAGCAATCTTGTGGCGGAGTAAAGCCACCACGAGGCTTCACTGCCACAAGCTTCTCAGCTAAGTACTGCGATTCAGGCTTTGAACCAATGTGACTGAATAATGCAAGGGGAACAATTTGAGAACCGCAAGAACCAGAGATGACGCTTTAGCGCTTTCTTTGCACTTAGGGAAATTGTTGAACTTGTGTTCGGTTCAAACGTCGTACTTCTGCAAACGTCGGACTTCTGTAATTCCATTAAACTCGGCAGAGCTTGCTGAAAACTATAGTTAATTGTGGCACGGGCATATAATGCTTGGTTCAAATATCGCACTTCTGCCGTGCCGAATGCAATTCTATTAAATTCAACTGAAGTGCGGCAGAGCTTGCCGTGCTAGATTTAATTGTCGCACGTAATTAAGCTGTCGCACTGAACTGATTCAATTAAATCATTAAGTTTGACGCGGCAGAAGCGCGACATCTGAACCAAGCATTATATGCCTGTTCGTCAGTATGCTCCTATAAAGGCAGAGATCATTCCACGGAGCATCAACTGCCAATCTACAAGCAGTGTGTTTGTTGTGCAGCCATGGTACTTGTCTCTGCTGGCTACAAACGAATCTGCTCTTCAAGAAGAACCATTTTAGAGCAGGTCGAAATTTTTGACATCCGCCGAACTTTGTGGCTTTGTGGACTGCCCCTGCCCGACGAAAATGAGACGGTCTGTTTTCTGGATCGAGGAACAACAAACACGATTTTGCCTCCACGAGGACATGTATTAATTGCTTCTTGGGCCTGCTAAATACCTTAACTTCTGGAGATTTTTTATTCTTCGATGTGTAAGTCATTAAAAACTTTTAGAATATTAGTATATTAGTATAGTAAAAAGTATTAGAATAACTTTTTTGGGGCTTCAAGGCCACATAAGCTGCAGTGACATGCCCGGCATTGCTGGTCGTGGTGTCAAAAGACATGTTTCCTATTGACTCAGCACAGTTCCGTGATTGAAGCAACTGCATGGAAGCATTACTAATGATATCAGCAGTTCGCTGATCTGCCCCTGGTTCATAAGCAGGCACGCCATAAATTTTCCAGGAGAAATTTTCGTTCTGTTTGCTAATGACACAAATCTTGGAGATTCGCCAATGTTATTTGGCGAAGGTATATATACGCTGCTGTTTCACTTCGATAGGTTTGATGGTGATGCTTTGCCAGCCTTCTTTTAGAAATCTAAGTAATGATTGAAAGTAAAAAGCCTATCACATCTAATGTCATAGATTTCCTTTCTGCTGTTGCTAGAGAGCTGAACTGTAAAAATAGCAATGCTGTAGAAGCAGCTGGTTCTTCTTCCCTTCGTAGTCTCTCGTGTTGGTTTTTCCAGTCGCGCTTCCTTGCGATGTAAGTGTAATGGGCGATTTTTGTCGTGAGAACCAGAGTGATGCTGCACAGTCTGTTGTCAAGAACGGCGAAAACGTTTGATCGTCATCATTCGATCTTTTCAGCGTCTTTCAGCCTCACTGGAAATGTGATAGTTAATTCCTTTGATGGCTGTTCCAGGGAAACGATGGAAGAGCAGAAGTTAAAGAAGTTTTGCATTCTTCCCAGACTGCAATCATTTGTTTCACAGACTTTTTTCCCTGTTGTCTTAGGAATGTTCGCTTTCTGAAGGAAAAGAAATGATCTGATTCAACAAAGTTTTTGCACCGTCGCGTTTCGATTGCTTTGTAGATCAGCCATTTTGTAGATGGAACACATAGCCTCGCAGAGCTTGTTCATTTGTTTGTAGTCTGCAACCTGCTATCTCCTTATCTGCTTCTGTAATACCCGCTCCAATTTCAAACAGTATGCTTTCTGTCGAGTATTGAAAGCCTTGATATTAAAGTATTGGCTTAAGCATTTAAATGTAAACATGCATTCTTACAGAAGTACAGTCAGTGGGTCATCCGCAATTCTGCAGTTCTTGCTCGGCTTGCTGTCAAGAGTGTCAATTAACAGTTCATGCCAACAAAACCTTTAAAAAAACTTCAAATTATGTGATGTTAATGAAAGCTGGAAATTATTCAAACAGGGACTGGAAGCTACTAAGTGACTTTGCTCAACAGTGAACTTAAATTTGACTTTCATATTGGAAAACACAAAGAAGTTATTTCAATTTTGCAGCAGCATTATAGTACCGCAGCAGTAAGTTCAACTTTAGTCATCGTAGGGACCCATTAGGTGTTATTATGTTTTCATAATATTTAATGCAGTAACTATTCCAATACTAACGAACCTCTTTACCACAGAACCGTTATGAATTTAAGCTATGACGTAGTTAGATGCACCCTAATCTACAGGATAAAGAAGTATATATTTAAGGATGGTGTGGGTGGGCTTTGAGTGCTGCGTTGGTTCATTTTGCGTCGCTCTTCAGAGATAAGGCTACCTGCTTATTGGATATTCTCAGTGTTTATTTCGTTCGCTTAGCTATGCTATTCATACCCATGTGAGGTTCTAAGTTCGAAATCATAAGTTTCCCATTCGCGGATTTCATTTGTCTCTTGCACGTTATACGTTTCTTATATGCGGGCTTCTCTCAAAGTTAAATTCATGCAATAAGGCGTCGCTTAAGTTTAGAGTTGGTTCAACAATGAGTTTCTTGCTCATAGTAAGCTAGCAAGGCGCTGCCACTACAGGAACCGCATCGGGTTTACAACGGGTACTCTTACCTCACTATTTAGGCAGTTGACGCATTTTGTCCTAATCAAATATCATGTGAGAATTAAGTATATTTATTTATGATAATGATGATAACAAGTATATATTTATAGTGTTCATGTCAGCTAGTCTGTTGGTGGTTTGTCTATTTTCAAATTCTTACGATCGCACTGTTTGACTCGTTAGGAATCGAGGCCGCCATGAACTGGGTGTTTGAGCATTCAAGTGATCCAGGTAAATGTATATCGCTTTCATGAGTCTGTAGTTTGAATGTTTAACCTCCACTCTTGAGTGTGCTATTTGATTATGTTAATATCTTTACACCTCCTATTAAAGCGATGTGTCAAAAAGCATTGCATCGCTTGCCAGGAAAGCTCTTTTGACAGAAGAGGCTATAATTCTGACAAATATTGAAATGCGGCCAGTTCCTTCGTCGCCTCCCCCTGACACCTGACGCCCCACGATACGGGGCCTGATGGTCACCGTATTAGAAGGAGCACGTCGACTTGTGGTGTGGGGGTGGGGTGTGGGTACTTTTCAAGCTATGGAATTTCCATATTTTACATTGCTGATACTGTTATTCGTCCCGTAGCAACCATTGCGGGGATGGGGATCGGGGCGATTGGGCTGAGAAAAATTAATTTAATAAGAAATAAACCTTGAATTCAAGCACAAATGAAACATGAGTAGTAAGTAGGAAGTGATAGTGACACAATAAAAAAATTTCGTAGAGGTAGCGCAAGAAAAAACCAAGACGCTTTAAACGAGGCCCGAAAGAGCTTCCCAGATTTACGCTGGAATGATCGCGATACGCTCCGAAAACTGGTTAATCAAATTTTCTAAAAAAGCGTTGAAAGCGTTCAGAATGCCAAAATTTGTAAGAGTTGGCTCCCGTTTAGGTGGAATAATGCTAGGCGTCTTGTGGTAACTCTGTGGGATTTTCTGCCGCGGGTTTGAACTTCTTTGGACTTACGTCAGGTCCGGGTACAAGACACGGATCGCGCTTGGGACCGATTGGGGCTAGCGCGCTTTTAAAAAAAAAGTTTTATTAACCAGTCTTCGGAGCGTATCGCTATCATTCCAGTACAGATCTGGGAAGCTCTGTCGGGCCTCGTTTAAAGCGTTTTGGTTTTTCCTTGCGCTACTCTTATGAATTTTTTTTTATTGCGTCATTTTTCTTTCTACTCCTGTTTCGTTGCTGCTTAATTTCAAGGTTTGATTCTTTTTAAATTAATTTTTTTGGTGAGAGACATGATGTTCTGCTATTGGATCGAAGTGTCATGGAAGGCATAGCATCAATTAATGTAGGATTTGAAACTTCTTGGGCTTGGTCGATTAGTGGTTGCCTTCTACCTTGCTGTGTTAACTGTATCTTCGCTCTTGTAGATTTTGCAGAGCCTCTACCCATGGCTAGAGGGCCATCCTCCTCCGATGTCTTTGACGCGGAAGACCTCGGCCTGATCACTAGCATGGGTTTTACGGAGGCGCAAGCGAAGAAGGCGCTAAAAGCCACTGTGAGTACTGATGTCAAGAGAAAGTCGTTATCACTTAACATATCGTAGCAGCGTCCCGTAATCTTATTGTATGCGTTAAACGTGTTCACTTAGCTTATTCACTTACTCTAGCATATGATACAAGGCCTCGCACCTTAGACCCGAGCCGGAACCCCAGGGGCGGTTAATCTTATACTTCTTCCCATCCGTTTGCCTCTACCCTTTATTCCTTAACACTAAACGGTTAGTCGTTGCGCTTGCCTCCTATGATGTTAGACTCGTACTTCCCTTGAAATTTACCCAAAACGCTCTGAATTCCTTAACCAAGCTCCTCCGGGTTGGTCCATGCTTTTTAGTCTTTCGCTTCTAGGGTTGATCCATTCTTTGGAGTCACTCGCTTGTATTCTTGGACCGTTTGTAGTCACTCGCGTCTGGGCTTGAACCATTCTTTGTGTCATTCGCGTCTGGTTTAGCCATTGTTTGCGCTGCTATTCATTCTTGCCTTGGATGTGTTTTATCGCAGTTTTCTCGTCAATTCTTTGGGAGAATAGATGCCGAACGTCTTCGCAATTATTGATGCATGAAAACTGTTAGTTTCGGTAAATCCGTACGTGTATGTGTCGTTGCTACCTGCAGGACCAGGAAACTAATTTGCAATCTCGACTTCCGCGAGCCAGTGGGTTCGTTTGGAGGGCGCTCTTAATTGGCCGCATGATCCTTCTGTGATTGTGTTCTTTTAGGAACGTGTTCGCTCCTGGTCTTAACATTGTAACGGAGTCGTCTCGCTTTAGGGGAATAACGTTGAAGCAGCGGCCGACTGGATCTTCTCGCACATGGACGACCTGGCTAGCATCGAAGCCGAGGTTGCGCACCGGCCTGAGACCCCGACCCCGCAGCAACCTGCGTATAAGGACGGTTCCGAAAGTGAGTCACTTCTTTTGGCACGGCCTTCCTCGTTTATCTGGTATGGCTTATTCATTACCCTGGACATTGTCGCTGACGGGAATGACTCTAGCGACGTGCCAGCCGGTTTTTATCATGCGCCTCATATATGCTTGCTGTCTCGTAACCGCCACGGGTTCATTGTATACGCTCGCGTCGCGAAGTGCTCTGCTCATGAAGGATTGCCGACGAAGCTCTTTTATGTTCGCGCATCGAGACTGAATTCTTCCAGCTGCGCGCCAATGAACGCGCAGGTCCTCCAACGCGTTCATAGTCGGTGTGTGGTGTTTTGTCAACTTGAGTGGTTCTTCGTATTGATTCACTGGCGTTCTGTCTGTTTGTTTATTTGTTTGTGAAGTTGATGACGTTCTGTTAGTGTGGACTGTGGGTTTATGTTTCGTGTTTTAGATTGTGAATTTAATTGTTTGTGGTGTTTGCTTGTTGTTTGTTGTTGGTGATTGTGCGTTTGGTTTGAATATGGCGTTTGGCTAGGTTTGCTCGTATGTGGCGTTTGCTACTTATGGCGTTTGTTTGTATGTGGCGTTTGTTAATTGCGTTTTTAACGTCGTCCGTCGAGACTCAGCATGTTCCGATTTTTGTTTTGTGTATGTAAGCGCTTCCTCTCTAATCTTATCGCTTTTTGATGTTGGTTTTGTATGTGGAAACCTCCGTGTGAAATTATGGGGATGTCTTTCTTGGAGTTACCGGGAAGTCCATGCTGCCTCGGAGGGTATGTCTATTCTTAATATTAGAAATTGTAGGGGATTCGCCTGGCTGCTGTTTTAAAGGGGATTCTAATTTGCGCCTGTCTACGTCATTTAAGTGCTAACATCGTTGATGCTGTTTGATTTCAGAATACGAGCTGTTTGCGTTTATCAGCCATATGGGTACTTCCACCTCGTGTGGTCATTACGTGTGCCACATACACAAAGACAGAAGGTGAGCTAATTGTCAGATCGTTTCGTTGCCCGATGTGCGTAATTAAGTTCTTTGGTAGGAGCATTCGACTGTGCCTCCCACATGCATACGTGTTTAATGGTAGGGTATGAAGAAGAAGTAACCTTGGTCCACCCATTGCAAGTGACGCAAGAATTGTAGGCAGTCGTTGGTTGTTGAGTGAGCCGCTGAAGGAGCTAAGGAGCTCAATAAGTGTCCACAAAGGTAGCCTCGAACGACCAGTCAATGGTTCATACGATCGTCAATCATCGCACTGTCTACAGTTTCCAGGCCACTCTTCTCTGGGGCTGTGCCAACGGCCCCAATTTCGTATAGTAGGTCCGCTGTTCGCTGGAGATTCGTCAAACAGGATAGCCAGACAGGATAGGATAAAATTTGTCACATGCCGTGCTGGCCCTCCGAATGCTGGAGTGGAGGCTCGCCTAGTTGGCGGGAAGTCTTGTCTTTCATCCTTGCGTTATTGAAAGGGTTGCCCCAGGTAATTATGCTTCCAAGCTCAGATGAATTTCTCCTGAAAATTTAGGTAAATGCTGATCTTGTAGAGACTGTAAAAGAACTCTAACTTATTGCGGGAAGATAAGCTTTGCTTGAATCCTGCTGTCGTGAGACATAGGTTGGTAAGTCCATGTCTTGTTTTGGTTTTGGATTTGTTTCACTCCGAATTCAATTTTGGTGCAGTATCGTCTCAATCTTCCTGTTGGGAGATAGCAATCTCTGCCTGGTGCTTTGAAGTAGCTCGCCAGTTTCTTCTAGGTACTTGACACTCATCGCAAATCTGATGCGTATCAACTGAACTGACTTATGCGGGTGATTCGCGACTTTCTTATAGCTGAAAAGCCGTCTTACGCGATGTTCAAGTGTGTCTCTCTATTTCTAAACTGTTCTTCGATTTCTATGAATGAATCTGGAAGACATTTATGCTCTCGGGTAGCCATCATCGTTGCCATCAGTGACCGCGACACTTCCTTCGGATAGAACGAAAGGCAACCCATGTCCAGCACGGCCGCTATATGAGGCATGTCTAGTACGGCCATTTTGGATAACCAAGAAAATGGCCCGTATCAGGCATGGCCGATAAATGACGGCTGTCTAGCACGGCCGCTAGATTATGCCTATTAAGAACGGCTGGTAAATGATCCTTATCTATCTTGGCCGGTAAATAACTAGTATCTAGCACGGCTGACAAATAGCACCTAGCTAGGTTGGCCGACATGCGATGCCTAGTGAGTGAGAATGCAATCGCTCGGCAGAAAAAAACGTTTTTTTGCACCTGGTAGTGTGGCGGCGACCGCTTTGTCTGTGACGCTTCAGGTTCTGGCGAGACGTGGCGCTGTCTCGGGAGTTATTTATCTGGTCGCCTGAATTTTCTGGGGTCTCAAAGTGCGCGTTAAGGTCGCTGTTGTACAGGCAAGATAGAATGGCGCTTTTTTTTTTTTTAAATTCACATGAAGTTCATTATCTTGTAACTTAGTTTTCCTGTTTTAGTTTTTTTTTTTTGGCTTAATCGTGTTAATTATTGTATTAATGTGTAATATTTTGTGATTCAAAAAAAAAAGTTTTGTTTGGAACTGAGATAAATAAATGAGGAGATAAATGACAAATGATAAACGATTTCCTAGTTATTCTGCTCATAAAAGCGATTATTTGATTGACGGGCTTTTTTTAGCGGAAAGATTTCCTTAAATCCCGTCCATTCAGATTCATCCTGAAGCAAAGTGCACGTTGACAGTTGCTTTCTCGGTTTTTTGAAAGTTCATTTCCTTGAAGTTTTCATGTCGTTTGGTTTATAACTCGCCCGCCGGGCATCAGATTGTCTTCAGGACTTTTTTTGTTAATCAGTCGCTTTTGGGGCTTTTCTTTCTTCGCTTTTCTGGCGTTGCGTCAGCCTTGCGCCGTGACTGTGACCTGTAACCTCGCCAGGACATGTAGTCCTGGAATTTTTTTTCTGCTCGTTTTGCGTAACGTTGAAGCCTGCCGAAACCTTGCCATGTCCTGTCATGTTCGGAAGACCAAGTGAACGAAATTTTGAGCCATGCCGCTTCCTGAAGCCGATTAAGCCTTTGCGGCCAGCTGAAATCTCTGGCTCTAGGCAGAACTCGTTTTCATTCTGTCAGTTCTCAGCAGAGCAAATGTTACTCCGTTGGTTCTGGACAGAGCAGATAATGTTATGTGGCTCTTGAGGAGAAAGGCTGTTAGTCCGTTGCCTCATGACGTAGGGATGATATCATGTTGGCTCCGTACAGAGCTATGGTTATTCTGCTGGCTATGAATAGGGAACATGAACATGTTGTTCTTTAGCCTTTCTACCACTCGCTTGTTCACCGCACAACGTGGCTGTAGCTACTATGTACGCTTTTGTTTAACTGCTTAAGATCCCTTGTGTCTTTTGCTACGTGTAATGATGCTTGCCGATCGTTTTTGTCGAATGTATTTCTTTTTTCCTGCTTCTGTTTAATTTCTTGGCTAATTGTTTTATTTCCTGGGCCGTGGCGTGATCCTACCACATTTTGTTTTTCCAGGTGGGTCATATACAATGACAGAAAAGTTGCGGTGTCCGAGGCACCACCGTTGGATCTCGGATATATCTACTTTTATCGAAGACTGCCAGGCAGTTAGCTCTGTTGATTTAAATGTTTTTACGTGCCTGTCGAAGGAATGAAGACTCGTTGGTTCTATTGGATTCGTGCATGCCTTCGTTAGTATATGTTGATGGCCACCGGGTAGTAACTGCTAGGGAGGGTTTTACCTCAGGCCGTAGGGAAGTAAAAGTTGTGCTATTTACTGAATGGGAGGATGCAAGCCTAAGATCGCAGAAGGGTGTAGCTAAGTGCAACATGTTAAGAAAATGTTTGTATGGCCAAGTGTATTCGATGCCGGTTGCCTCTTCATAATCGCCCGAGCATATTTGCTAGGGTCTGCGAAAGTAGGTGCTGCTCAGGTTTTTGGGTTGTGGAATGATTAGGTCCTTGATACTCTCGTGTGCCTTGTTGTTCCGTTTTGGAAGGAGCTAGCCGTTTGAGTAGTGCTTCAATTGTTGCCCCCAATGCTTGCATGCTTGCAGTGCTTTTTCGCGATGACGGGGGTGTGCTGGAAATGACCTCTTGAACGTTGAAGCCGCCCTGCAGTAGATGTGCCAACAGGGGACTTTGTCTTCCTCGTGGACTTTGTTTTCCCTTCGCCTACTTCTATTGCGTATGTCTTCGTAAAATGTCGCGCGAAACGCCTGCCGCCTCTTTGCATTAGCTGAGACAACATGGTCTTCTGAACCCGGCTCTAGAAGAAGTTTTCATGCTACCCAGTTCTTTTTTTTAAAGTTACATTCAGTATGGTTTATATTTGATGTATTTATTTGCGTTTTTTTTTCTGTTCTTTGTTGGCTCAGGTCTCTGTGCAGGATGATCTATTCATTTTCGCCGCGAATTTCCCGGCTTCGCATTTTCATCTTTTGTTTTCGTCTGGAATGTTGTATTTACATAACCCGTTGGTCAAGGTATTCATGTTATTTGCAGACGTAAGATATGTATATTTATATGATATGGATAGATACAAAGAACGATAAGGGTAGATAGATACATAGATAGATAGATAGATAAATAGATAGATAGATAGATAGATAGATAGATAGATAGATAGATAGATAGATAGATAG
>QQSS02215948.1:0-112976 GCA_003687565.2 Craspedacusta sowerbii
TCAATTACCATCTTTATACAATACCAACCAAAATTCATTCAGCAAAAATTGGGTATTTTTTACCTTTTGATATGCGACTAAATTTTCTTTGCAAATTAGTAAGGAGTCAAGCTGGGATTTTTTCCAAACTCTGACAGGTAGCACCTTAGAAGAAAATCTAATCAGCCTACTGCTTAGTGAGAAAAAGTGTGATTTTTGTCTGTCGATTTTAAGACGTCTACTAAGTATAGTGAACTCAGAGGCTATATAAGCAAAGGCAGAAGTGAAAGGATCAATGTGGGCACAATATATTTTAACCATTCGAGAATCATCAATCATAAGACCTCAGTTGAATTTGGGTAGATAAATTAATAAATTATAAAATCAACATTTAAATAAATAGAATTAGCAAATAAACGAGCATGATAAATATGTTACTCTAGGTCATGAACGGCGATATGGTACCAGGCTCCTAAAATTATATTGAGAGTTCCCTGAATCTCATTATTAAGTTGCTCAAGGATCTGGCCCTCTTTGTTATTTAGTTCGAGCAGTTCTATTTCAAGGAGTATACTTAGCAAACTATTCATGAAGAGCAGGTCTAAATGATCGAAAAGACAATCAACGATTTTGACAGAAGAACCTCTCCAATTTTGATAAAATTAAGGGGAATAACTCTCCCGAATTAACATCAAGATTACGAACGCTTCGTAATCAAAGTGTTTTCACTGCTGGACCAGCTTAACGACAAGATCAAGATTCGCAAGAGGCTAGAGCGCTATGTTTTCGTGAATTAATACAGGAAGTAACTAAAATGGGAACTGATGAAACCCTAATTTAGCGAGATGCCTAAGAAGACATGCATGTTTGCGCTGGTGCTATTATCCTACATAAAAAATGAGTTTATTTTCTTCCAAGAGAACCGCATGAACGGAAAGTACTCCTTTAAGATTATTTAACCTGAGGATTTCTAAAGCAAATAGGATATATAGAATCACAATTAAGAACAGCATCCTCCTCCATCGCCTGCTCGTTCCTTGACTAAAAAGAAGCTTATCAAGTCTAGGACCATCCTTATTAAAGATTAGTCCACCTAGCAGAAATAATCTACCAAAAATAGACAGTCTAAAAAGCAGTCCTTAATTAAATTTAAATCATAATCATCCATCCCCAAGCGGTCAATGTCAAGCCTTCCTCAAAGCAATATTGAAATTCCAAGGCAATCTTTATCAGTAAAAAAATAGCACAGAAATACTTTTAGTTTAATAAAGAATCAGACTAAACCAAAGAATCTGCAGGATAAGGTTGTAACAAAGAAGAGAAGAGTTGATTCAGCAGCAAAATCGTATATCAGAAAAGTAGTGCGACTAAAGAAAGTCTAACAAAAATTAATGAATCCGAATTGGAAGTTGGGAAAATAGATGACGCCAATTCATAATAAAGTACATCTCCTAAAGATCAAATATCATCTGCAAAGAATTGGAAAACATTTCAATCTGGGATTAGATTTATGATTACACCATCAATTCAGCCTTAACTTTATAGCCTATGTAAGGCTCATTGAAATAGCTGTCATTGGAGCAGAAAACATCACTCTCACCACTCCACCTCGGTAAAGTGCTAGAATTCCTTCTTATTTGAATATTTTTATTAGTCCATGCAAAAAATTTTGATATTTAAATCGAGCATTACTATTTTAAGCCCTCTGCACTTGCATCCTAATTTTAGCCAATTATAATGGAGTGACAACATAGCCGGCTATGGTACCAGCAAGGCCACTGAGGATTAAGCTTTATTGGAAGGAAGGAGCGCTCGGGTTTTTACAAAACTCTATCTTAAATTTTTAATAAAAGTAAAAATACAGTGCACTAAATGGGCCGAAAAATGCTATTGTTGCTCCGTATGCCTTGTAAAGCCCTCTTATGCCTTCCTTTTTCATAATTTGATTAGCCGCGTCCCTTGCATTTTTGTACCAAAAGGAATTTAGCTCTGATTGAACTTGAAGTCTTTATTTTATAACATCAACTGGCAAAAAAAATAAGCAAGAAACTATTTACGCCACCAATCCACTTATTAGAAAAGTTGCTCCCATCCTTTATTTAAAAAATTGTTATTATTTCAATTTTTATCTGCAAGTTTGGTAGGTAGTCATGTAAAGACAGAATCCTGGAACAGTTCCGAACATCGAAATAACCAGTCCTCTGTAAACTCCTGCAAGCCCCTATTTTTTAAAGGTATCCTTAATTACACTAAAAATGAGTCCAGGCCTAATCTGTCTAAAATTGTCCATGCGATTCTGTTGAATTTGAACCTTAGTCTTAGCAAGATCGAGAGGGTACATGAGGAGTCTAGATATGACACCAGCTATGGCACTGGCTATTGTAGTGGACATTGTCATTTAGAAAGCTTTTAGAATAAATAATAAATGAAGGAATTTTATTCAATTTTAAACATGCCTCACTCAAGTTCACTTCCCTCCCTCCTTTTGAGCAATCAGCAAAAACAGAAACACTAGTCCTAGCTTAAAGCTACCTAGAAACTAAAGCCTCTCATCCCCCTGAAAAAATGCAGACTTCGTAAATGGCCAATCCAAAAGCTTTAGAAACCGCCTAAAAGTTAACGATTTTAATAGGTTTAAGCTGCAGAAAAAATTAATTGTGTACTTGTCTCTTTGAATGTAAATGGGATAAGACCCCCTTGCAGGGAAGGAGCCTCATTAAACTATTTTAACGGATTTCTTTACTTGTTCGGCGGACTTACAAGCATTTCTGAGACGGGTTGGTGGCTTTTCGATCTTCGGAAAGAGAAATGGGAGTTTGTAGGGGATTAAAAATCAAAGATAAGTTCACCTACAAACCACTCGAGCTGCTGTTTTAAGGATCAAATTTTGGTCTTGGGCGGATCATTAGCCGCAAACAGAAGATTCAGGGTGAAATAAACCTACTCGTCAGTTTTTAGTTTCAACATGAACGAACTCAGATTCGGAGAGATGTGCTTCAAGATGAGTCGAGCCCGTAGTTGCCACAGCTCAAATATCTTAAATAAGACTATCATAATAATAGGCGGAATCGATAGCAACAGGAACTTCATGACGTAATGCTAAGCTATAAACTTGGAAGGACAGAGTCTTAAGTCAATATAGATCGAATCCAAGATGAATCTATACTCGCATAAGGCCTGCAACGCACTACTTTCTTCCAAAGAAGAAGTTATTTTCGTCTTCGGTGGAATTACTCTTGGAGAAATTTGTTAGAACAAGATTTACATGGCTTCTATAATCAACAGTAAAATTTCCATTAAACAAGTCAGTACATCAGGAAAACCACCATCGCCTCGTTTTATGCACTCCATGAACTCGGTTGATTCCATGCTTAAAATTGTTGTCTTCGGGGGAAGAAATTCAGATTATGAGATACTAGGTGATCTCTTTGTCTTCAGCACCAAACATTCGGAGTGGCTTTAATTACTGATAGGAGGGAGAGCCATAGAAGGTAGGTATGGACACTGCTCGGTTGTTGAACAAGGAAAATTGTATATTTTCGGGGGAGTGGGCCACTGCAAGATAATGGACTCTGACATTTACATGCTGGAGTCGTAGTTGTTTAAATGAATTACTAAGTCATAATTGATACCTGAGACTGCAATGTTCGCATTAGAAGTTTAATTATTTATCTAAAGCATGATGGCTGATATCGTTCCACCCTCCGCACTGCTAGCACTCGAATTCTGGCCTGTCTTTGCTGACACGAAAACCAAACGTCTAGCAAGAGTTCTTTAGATCGTATAATTTACGAGATTATTCGTTTCCCAGGACCTTGTAGGCCTGTAGTAGTAGAATAAATGAGATTGCTCCAGAGTTTCCTTTATCAGGATGAAGAAGCTTTGCCTTGCGTTTGAAAGCCTGACGAATACTTATTGAATCTGCGTTCGGCTGGCACTAAAGTATTTGATAATAGTTCATTTTATTTATATTAAGCTAACGACATGGACAATAACCAAGACTCTTTGGAGGAGCTTGATAATATAATTCAGCAACGCTGCTCAGATATCCAGGATCTTCAGGAATGTCTCTTGCTTCAAATGGAGACAATTAAAGGCTACCAGCGCAAAAAGCAAGATTATATACTGCATCTTAGCAAAGTCTTTTAGTAAGTTAGGAAATTGAAGAGAGATTAGCAAATGCTAAGGACTTTAGTTGTATAATTCATAAAGCAAAAAGGAGCGGACGGGAGGTAGAGTGAAGTTTTTTGTTTGAAGGAGCAACTAAGAGAAAAGGATAAAAAAATTAAGGAAATGTAGAATGAGTTTTACTGCAATTCAAATTAAAAAAAAGTTCAGTAGCTGAATGAGCAAGTCTTCAAGGCGATGTAACAAAAAATTCAGGAAAACTAGCTGCTGATCCTGGCCTTACACAGCCAAATTTCTAATCTCACTCTACAGGCCAACGAAGAAAAAGCAAAGTACAATAAGCTTTCGGCTATGCATTAATAAGAGCTTTAGAAAAATAATTCATTGCAGAAGGTCCTTGAGTAGAGTTAATCTCTGCAGAGGGATCTTTCGGCTCAGCTGTAAAGGTGTAGTCACGAGCTAATCACTAAAAATTAACGATTTAAGATGCTGACTCCTGTCCAAAGTCACGATAACTCGGTTAAATCAGTTAAGCGAAATGTCCTAAATGACATTCTGTAGGATTCATTTAAAAGACCAACTCCTATCTGGAAAAAAGTGATTGAGTAGTAAAACAAATCTCCAAAGCCAGATCGCGGCAAATAAAACGTTTTTTCTAAGGCCTCGAACTGCAGATCAAAGCAAATGAACTACTCGAACTCGCAATAAAAGATTTAAAAGATTAAAAGCAACAATGTGTCAAGATAAAGAAATAGTAGATAATCAAAGAGGAACGGAGCGGGCAATAGCAAAAGTCCTAAGCAGAGCCATATCCAAGCCTCTGAGCTTTACAAAAGGTTGATAAAGAAGGAATCGACCTATTAGAGGCTGATCGACAACGTACTTCGAACAAAATAAGTAAGACGCAAGTCTAACAATCTTTTGTAGTGATTATTGCATTTGAACATACGGGGATTCAGCAGGAAGGCAGTGATGATTTCACTTTCATGTCTGATGCTTCATCAACAATCCCGATATTATAATAATGGATTACAGCCAAGACCGATACTCGCGGATCATCGATACCCTCCAAGACCTCAATGGACGCAACTCTCTGCTTAACGACATCAAGAACATGAGGTTCGAAATCGATTCCCTGCAAATTAATAATCATCATGCTCTCTCAGATCTGAAAACAAGCTCCAGACCTTCCCAACTTAACTACAAGCTTAAAAAAACTGGTATAGAAAACAATAGTCCTGCCTGCAGTAAAACAGACTTTTAACAGAAAATTCCTTCAGTTAACGACTCTCCTTCTTTGAAGCGTTAAAGCTACCAGGAGCGAGTGATGACTTAGTACAGCTAAGTTAGCCAAGACTTTAAGCTACCTCTCTATAACTTGTCAGTAAGCCCATCAAGGAAGCATTAAAAATAATTGAAATAGCAGCATTACAAATCGAAGGAAAGGAGCGGTATGTCTATTAATTTTGGAGACAGATAAAAATATGCAGCAAGATCCAGGTCGCCATTCACTGGACGGCCAAAGCCTACCCAATTTGTTCCAACAGAACTTCCACTCAACAATTTTGCCTTTATTCCTTTCAACAAGATCTACAATTCGAGCATCGCATAGCTGCTGCCGGGAGAGCGATTGGGTATCTAAAAATAATCAAAGATTAAGGACAATCGAGTTAAAAAATAAAAGATCGCTGACCCTTTGAAATTTAGGTTCGACAAAATTCATTTGGACTTGAAAACTTTATTTAAAAGTCTGTTGGAACGGCCTACCAAAATTACGCTATTTCTAGGGCCCAAGTCCACCCAGAAGAAGAAAATCTTTGTGGAGTGGGTATCTGCACAATTGAAAGGAATGGTAGAGCTGGCCAGCTTAAGGACAGTCCGAAACTAGGTCTGTAAGCTGGTCGTGACCTACAGCTAACAATATTCCGGGTGCAAATAGTCGGATCATATTAATTTGTTGAAGGAAGAAATCAGATTCACCAACGAGGAGTTTTAAGCAGGGAGGATCCAAGTTTAATTGATAACCTAATAAATCGAGAAACTCTCTTCTCAAAAACGTATTCGAGGAGCCTCAAGGACCAGGGATGTTGGCATCCACTTCGAGGACTATCAGGGCTAAGTGCGCCAGCAGATATTGACTAGCAATAATCTGAGGAAGATCAATTAGGCATTGGTGTGCAATGGTACAATAATTTGGTGCTTAAATCCCTTGTTCAAACATTACAAATAGCTGAAGGTGAGTCTCTAAGCATCGAAGAAGTATTCAAGAAAAAATTGATTTTAAATTCACATAATTTAGACGAAGTATTTTTAAAGGAAAGTCATTAGCGCTTATCTGCGTTGCTCTTATAATTACTCTTAGTTCCTGATTTTCATGGTTTGTTCGATTAGCCTTTGGCTAAAAGTTTCGACTCGCAGATAGTTGCTGATCATGATCCTGCACTCACATCCATCGAGTGTATATTGCTTATTAATTTAATTCACAACTAACAAAACACTGTAGTCATAAGCTTTGATTAGCTTAAGAAATTGAAGACCTTATTTAGCTTGCTTTAAGAAACGACCTCTTATTAGAATGGGCTATTGACACTTCTCGGCCAACAAATTTCCTTCATAGAAAACAGGGCCCTTGCTCATTCTTGAGATTGATCCCTTGAATTAGTAAATCCTTGGAGTTTTAAAATCATAGCCTGGATTGAGAAGGACTATTAGGTGGCAAGGATTGCAATGGGGGAGGGTGACAGTGTAGGCTGCAAGGATGGGCTGGAAGCAGCGGTTGGTAGTGAACAATTTGAGGAAGCAATCGGAGAACTACTATAGCCTTGAAAGTTCCTTAAAGGAGACTCGCCTAATGGCAAAGAGGCTTTAGTTTTAGATGGTTCGTGAATGGGGAATGAGGTCTATAAAAACCTCATCTGAAAATCCGAAATGTTTCCGCACTTCTTTGAACATTAAATTCAGATGGATTACGACCTACCCTTGCTGCTTTGTCATTTGAGGTCTTAAAGGAGTCAGTTCAGGAAGGTTAAGAACTGGATGTTGCTCAAACACTTTGATCACCAGTTTGTTTATCAATTGGTTTTCTCTGTAGAATTTAGTAAGCATTGCTTTCTGTATCAGTGAAATGAAGTGCTAGTTGTCCTGATGGCAGAAGTAATTAAACCAGGGCAATTTAGTTTCTTGAAGAGCCTGTGTGTCTTAGATGAAGCTCCAGCCTTTGGTGACAGTGAGCCTTTCATGACGCTAATCATGTTATATCCTCTGTGCAAGTTCGAAATAAAACTTTGTAATGAACTCGAGCTAACTCTCAGTAGGCGAGGCTCTCAGACTGCTAATGATATAGTCATGGACCTTTTTAGCTATTTACAGTTTGCTGGGCTAGACTATTTATTAAATCTACCTAGCTTTCGATTAGATAGCCTCCTCATAATATTTCAAATTATTTAAGTAATTTTGCTTTTGCCTCTGCTACAGCAGCTCTCCTATTTCCTTGAACTCCAGTTTCCGAAGTGCTAAATAACAATCCACTTAGAATGTTATGAGATCGTGCTCAAGTCTGAATACTCTTCTTAACTTCTTGTGCTGGCATACTCCGCCTGGCCTTTCGGTTTAGGGCTGTGAGCTGTAGACGAGGGGACTTTTCAAGACTGAAGCAGCAAGACTGAGCAAGAAGCAACTAAACGAGTACTAGAGCACATTTCTTTGTATAGCCATCCTCTTTGTGAAGATAGTCTGGCAATCCCAGCACTAGATGTAAGTTGTGATAGCCTACTTCTTTAGTCGCTCTTTGAACTGCTCGTAGATCTGTTTGATATCCAACTAGTCCTACAGTTAGTCCTAGCTGTCTGATTGCTAGAAGAACTTCGTAAAGCGGTCTGAGGTGGAAATGTCGGATTAGAAGGTCGAGAGCATTTCGACGCTAACTGAAATTCCGTCCCAGTAGTAGCTTTCGTCGTGCTACTCGATGGGGTGGTTGCACTTTTAGCATTTTTTCCCTTTTCTGCTAAACTTGGAGAGAAGATAATAGCCTAGCGTTAGATCTTCTTTGGAGTAGATCTGCCTTTCAATCTATGATTTCTAGCAGAGTCTGTGGTAATGGTGTTGCGACTGAATTCTGAATTTTAATGGATTGGGGAGTTTGAAGTGCTACATGGTGTTGTAGAGAATGAGCTTCGTAAAGCGGAAAGGCTCCTTTAAGAAGTAAGGGAGACTAACAATGAGGTCGTCCATAAATCCTATGAAGTTGGGAATATTATTTCCCCCGTTCAATTTTAGTGAGAGGTTGAGATTCATAAAGACGACATCCTTCTCTAAGAATAGGTGTCTGGTCAGTACAAATATTATCCGAAGCTTGGCCTTTATCTCGCTTAAGAGTTACAGAGACGGCCCTGATAAAATTAGACTCACTATTTCTGAAAATCTATTGAGCTTTAGCAAAAGTGCTTTATCCTTGAACTATTTGTAGCAGTCCTCCAAAGGCAGTAACTTGTTGCAGCAGGCAATCAGCTAGTTCGTCTCCCCCTTGAAGTTCATGAGTTCCTCAAGATTAAAAAGATGCTTAAGCCTCAGATTAGCTTTCAAACCTTGAAGCCTGTCTAGCCTGACTCTGCCGATAATTGTGACACCTTTTTAAATAAACTTCTCCTGCAACTTAACGGTCGCCCATCCTTCTAGCAATATTACGTTGGGACTTAAATCCATTATCCTATCGAATATTTTAGCTGTGCATTTAGCTTAGTTTGCTACCAAATATTCATACTAATATAGGACGCTTGGGTTCAACTAACCCAGAATTAGCAAGACTCGAGGCTGATCGAATCTTAGTTACATCCTCTTGTTCATCGGAGGATTGTCAAGGATGATCCCTGGTGCCACCAGAATATCCAGTTTATTCGATTCGTCTTTGAAAATTTTTATGCTGATCTTTTGCGTTAAGTTCATTCCCTGAAGGAGGATGTTATGAGGCTTGAGCCTGTCTCTTAGACTGATGAGTAGCTTAAGTACGTTCGAAAGAAACTACTTTCCATAGACTCCAAAGAAATAGAAAGAGTAGCGCTTAAGCTTTTAAAAGACAATATTGTTGATATTCAGGTAGAGTTTTTCCTCATCTTGACTATACTACTTACTTATGATATCCAGAATGCAGTTTTACATCAGGCCTTCCTTGTGTTTTAGGAAGTCGTCCACTCGGATATTGCAAGCCACGCAAAGTCGGTACATCTTTTACTCGATGTTTATTCCTCTCGAACAGCATTTATTGCAAAAAATTTTTCCACAGGCCCGACAATGATGGCGTCGCCTTAAAACAAGATTGAACTAAGAGTCGCAATGGTAGCAAGCTGTTACGGAGTGGTCTGGCACCCACTCTGAGCGAGGAACGAATTATTTCAGAAGAGACTCGTAAATATTAGTGTTCTTACTCATTTAATATGACTTAAAGAAAAGCCTACGTCCTTAAACTGCTAAGTTAAAATGCGATTGTCTGCTTCACGAATCTTGTAAGATGCAATATGCCCTCCTTCCTCCAGTCATTACAATAAAAATTGATTTAGGAACAGCCTCACCTCGGCTAATGGGTAGTCGTGATCCACGACTTCAAAAATAATATTCTGGAAGTGGTGCAATAGGGATAGGCATAATGCGAACCTATCGTCCGATGCTTTAGTATCAGCCTAAAATAAGCTCGCAAGGATAAAGTGACCTAACGGTTATTGATGCATAAATGGCCAATAACAAATCTACTCAGAATCAAGGTAAAGACGAATTAAATTTAGTCAGTAGTGAGTTTAGCGTCATCAAGCAGACCCACTTTAGCAATTTCAGTGGAGTAGATTCTGTTATCGCGAGACCTCGACAAAGAAATTGAAAATTTATAGGTGCACTTTTTGAGTTCGGTCTGCGAGGACTTGCTGCTGCTGGTGGGGACAAGAGAATAATTTTAGAGGGCTAATTCACTTGTAATGAACTTAAAAGAAAGTTGTCAAGTAGGATTGTTATAAATTATCAATTAATAAAGCGGCATATGATGAATATTTAAATTCAAAGCTAGACTCAGAACGCCTAGCAGTCCTTCGAGAGCGAGGGGGGGTAAACTTTAAATAAGATTTAGTAAATTGTCCAAGGACTGGAAATTGCTGAGCGCGTTAAAGATGAACTTTATTAGACCATCTAGGAAAATTAGAACCTCCGCAACTCATTGGGTTTGTTCCAGCAAAAGATCTTAGAGCTATAAAAGTAAAACCAGATAGGGAATTAGCGCCTTGAATTGCTGCAATAGCTTCTTGACAAAAAGCAGTAAGAAATTAAGCAGCTTTAATAAATTATCAGGCTTAAAAACAAGACTCAGCAGAACTAGCCATTCGATCTCGAGGAAATCACCTCAAGGTTTCATGTCAAATTATAAAGCAACGCTATGAACTGGCTAGATATGCTTTTCGGGAAAATGACACATTTACAACAGTCGCACAGGCACTTCGTGACCCAAAAGACTTTGTAATTCGAAAAGAAGTTGGACAGGCTGTAAACTCTTTATAAAAAGTTCAAAGAAAAAGATTCCCTGCCAAAGACAGCTTGCTGGAATATAACTTTTGATTAGACTAAACGATAATCGATACCACAGAGAAGCCAAATAGAAATTGAGAAGCTAAGCAGCATTCAACTGATAAATTAGATGGCTATCTAGAAATTAAAGAAGCAGCTGGAGTTGACCTAATTGAAATGCTTAAAGCAAATACAAATTATCGGCGAACTGTAAGCTAGTGTCAAGACTCTGACCTAGAAGCTAAACAAGGCGAACGGACCCATTAGGGATTTTTTCTAGGATTAGAACTAGTTGCAGATCAAAAGATTTAATGAAAAATATTTGACTTTGAGAAGGGAAATCCTGCTTTAAAGGAGCAGAGATAACCCCGAAAAATAGTTTGAGTCCAAACGAAAAAGGGGCTTTAGATGAGTAATAATGATCAGGCTCTTCGGATTAGAAGTATGCTAAGCAGCCATCCAATTGGAAGTAGTCCGATTCCAATTATTAATTGCTTTAACCTGGGATTTTCTTCAACCTTGCTCCAGACGAAGCTTAATACTTCCATTCCATTATCTAGGTTTAATCCTTTCTGCTCAACTTTTGAGCAGATTCCTGTCAGCCCTTCTAAGGAGGACTTTTTGTTGCTTTAATCGATATATTCCTATTGGGAGGGCTCCTTTAATTTTGCTATCTTGGGAGTTTTTACTTTGGATACCTTTTTTTGAACGGAGAAGGCCAGTAGTAAAAAAAGGTAAAAAATTTTCATAATAATATCAATGGAATAATCTGTGTAAACATTAAAAGCAAAGTTAGAATAACTCCAAAAGTAGTACGATAACTTTCGCGAAGACACCCAGAACTTTCAAAACTTTTTTGAAGAAGAACGTTCAAAATCTGACTAGTGCCAGAAAAAACTAAGATAGGATGTAAATAAAAAGGAGAAATAGCTGAGGGATTGTAAAAAGTAGCTAAAGCAATTATAGAAGGATTTCGCAGCTTAGAAGCAACTAACTGGAGAACTTAACTCAAAGTTGGCTGGATTAGGTGACAGGAAGCAGCAGGAGGAAACAATTAAATAAAAGTTGATTGACCTGGAGACCACCAAAAATGCAATCATAGATAAACTAAAAATTTAGCTATAAACTTTACAAAATGAAAACAATTCCTTGAAATAAAGTGGTAGCTAATTGCAACAGATTAAAGCCAAACTAGAGGATGAAGCTAAGTGGGCTCGAGCAGAGTTTTAGGCGTAAAAGAATTAACTGAAGTAATCAATCAAAGAATTGAAAGGGTTACTTGCTCAGAAGGAAAGGGCTATCTAATAGTTGTAGAGTAAACGACTTGAATCAAGTCCTGCCTTAAAAACCAGTCATATCAGAGCTAAGTAGGAGAAGCGATCTACGAAATAGGATTAACTCAAAAGCCAGCTCGAATAATTAAATTTGAAGTATCGGACCCTCGAGAAAGAAGCAGCTAGACTTCGCTAAGTTTGCAAATCTGATTCCAAAAAGACAATTGCGAATTTCAAAAAGGATTTGGAAAACAACGAACTCTCCAAACTGGAGAGGTAAATACAGCAGTTAAGGCGGGATCACTTCCAATAGAAAATTAAGTATTAGCGATAGTTGAAGGATACGCATTATTTACTTCGTGAAGTCAATTAATAGAAGAGACAGTTGCTCGATATCCTCAAGTAGTCAGAATAAAAGCAGAATGTGCTTGCCCTGATAAAAAGCAAGATAGCGTAAATTGCGCCCAGTAGCGCTCGCCCCACCATTGAATTCAACTCAGCACTTCTCTTTTTGCGAACACAAAAGCATTATTAATGTCCTTTTATCTAGATAAGGGGAAAGTATTTGAATAATAAGTTCAGTGAATTTGTTTAAACAAACAAAGAGTGGTTTCGACAAGTGCAACTGCATAAAATCCAGCTACGAGAAGATTGGAAATTAGATGAATGAGTTGTAAGGCTAAGTCTGGAGCCATCTGGAAAGCAGTCTCAAAAATAAAAGTTCTTAAGCCCAACTATTTTTAATATATGGGCAGAAAAGTAGCGATTTAATAAGAAACAAACAAAAAGCACATTTTTGTTAGAATTCTTGATCTCGTTTTGCATCTTTTCAAAAACATGCTCAAAGCATTTAAAGTCAATCTTTGCTATTACATTAATTCCTAATAGGAATTCGTCGAACAAAATCTCTTTTCAGAGACCACTGAATAAAGTTCTTTGGCATTTTTGAATAATTTCGAGTAATTGCGCAAGCTCATTTGCAACAAATAAGGAAGCAAGCGCAAGGCCACTAGATAAAAGTTGAGGGCTGTATAAGTCTCCTTTCAAATGAAGGATGTTGTTAAAAGCTTTTTGATAATAAGTTCTTCAGTGAAAACTTAAAAAGTTTTCGAAGATTTCCCGTCTCTGCTCAACTAAGCCTTCCTAAAAAGATTAAAGAAGCAGTCAATTTACTTCAACCTTCCACAATTTTCGAAAAAGATATGGATCGGGGCAATCTACCCTATCCTTTCAAACTACGAGCGTTGTAGGAATGTAATTAAAGCTTATTAACTCTCAAAACAGAACAAGGATAAGTAAACTCGAAATGTTATAAGTGACAATATCAAGTCTCTATTAGAGGACATCAAAAGCCAACTAGAAACCTCATCGTCCCCTCTTAAATAGAATTAGCCCCGCGAAAAGTCGGTTGAGGCTTCCACTGAGAAATTGGCTGTTCGTGTTAGAGAATTGTAGGACGGCTTTCGACAGGAGGGATAACGACTACTTTAGATGACTGTGAACTTGCGAAATGTGATATCAACTCGAAAGCCAAAAAATTCCCAAAGAAAAGATCCTGTAGCGTTTTATCTCTAAAAAGTGCTAAAATCCTTGTAATCGATAATCAAAGTGCGGAACATCAAATACAAGATAAAAGCGAAGTCACCCTCGGCCTCCAAGTCTCAATCGCCGGCCCGATAGGAATTCATGATAGAGGATTCGAAGGTTGAGGACTTCGTATTGAGGGAGCAGGATGAGGCAGTCATTCAGGAGGATGAGGCCTAATACTAGGAATCTGAACCTCCGGCCTAATACTAGACAGATTAAGTTATTTGATTCCATATTCAAAACTTTTGCAATAGATCTCTTTTGGACAATAATAACCTCACATTTCCTACTCGCTTGAATCGACACTATACTTCGCTCACCTGCTTTTTCATCACCTTCTGCTCGTACATTCTTGACACCGACAGGCTCTATTACCTATCGCTTATCACTCGAGGTTTTAAGCTGTCCTGCTTCGCTCTTAATAAAATTTTCCTCTGCTCGGATTTAGATCGGATCTCTTGCTCAATTCTGGCTTTGTGAGCTTTGTATTTCTAAATGGTGGCTTTGATTTAGGCAGACTCCTTTTGTTCTTGCATTTATTTTCTTCTGTTGAACAAGTACAAATTCTCCATTCTGAGCTAGGCCTAAGTATCTGGCACATACTTTATGTTATACTTTCTGTCTGATAAATTCCTGGGTCTAAATTGTTTGGGAAACTGACTGGACCTTTGGGAGGACTTCGAAAGGACCTCCTGTGAACTGATAACGCTTCTGTCGGTGCTCAATTGCTAAATGCTCTTGGAATTGCTTGGCTCCTCAAATTAATTATAAATCATAAAAGAAAATAAACAGCAAACATTGTTAAAATGAAAGCAGAAAAAACTACTGCTAAAGTCCTTTGGTTCTCCATCATTCTGGCCCTTAACCTCTCCAAATATCTGTTAGACTAGCCAAGCTCAGCCTTTATCTGACTTGTCTTTAGCAATGCACTTTCAAGTTTTTCAGACTGAGTAAGCAAAGCATTGTTGATTTCCTCCGACTGTTACTAAATATTCTGGAGATCTTGTCTGATCTAGCGGATGTTATCTCGATCTTTTAGCAGTAAAATTTCCTTCATTCTATTCGATTCCTGATGAGAGGTCCTTGCTTGACTCCCCTAAGTCTTTAATTTAGTCTGTAGACTCTTTATTTTCTAATTGTACTTCTTTAGCTTGTTTTGCAATTTAGGGTCCTTGTAATGTAGGGAATTGAACTACAATGTTAGATTTTTTAGGGCGGATGAAGCCTCGGATAGCTACTATGCAAAGCCACTCTCAACTGACTTTTTCTAAAGTCTATCAATCGACTGGACCAAGTTATCTTCATATTACTTTATCAAGTTCATAGATTATTTCAAACTTCTTTCAATTTGCACTTCATCAATCCCACGTCCAGCACCTTTGGAATGTTGAAGCTGCATTCACTAGCCAATTATAGCATCTACGCCTTATCCTTACTCCCAGTACCAATGCTAGCCACTGCATTTATGCATTTAACGCCAGAGACCTAATTCAAAGATGAGAAATTAGCAAATGGCAAGATTAGTATCGGGACATTCTATCTTTCTGCAAGGAGGAAGAGCGATTAAAAGAATTTATGCCTGGTGTTCTAATAAAAGACAGCGATAAAATCAATTTGTATTTTTTTACGCATTAGCCGTAGGATCTACTTTATTCCAAAAACAAGCCTTTGACCAGCCTCGAAGCTGATAAGCTTCTTTTCGTGATATAGCACGTAGGCAGTTGCTGTGAGGTACTAGATAAGCCTTTTTGCATTTTCCTGACCTAGGACCTCGATCTGATAATTAAAGGGGTCATAGAAGGAGAGTCTTTGAGGTTTAGACTTCTGCTTGGAGTTTTGATTGGATTTGGTATTTTTCTTGTGAGTTTCTTTGGGAGGAGGCTTTAAAGTTCTCATTAATATGGATTTTAGAAAAGATAAAGGCCTGTTGGAGGTCAAATTACCCTAGATTAAAGAGCAACAGTCTTAGCCCCCCGGCAAAACTGGTAAGTCAGGACATGCCTATAACTAATTTCTTAAGACCAAGTCCTAGGCCCCCAATATTGGCGTCATCAATCTCTAGATCTTGCAATTGCACAACCACAAATAGTCCGCTTGGATTGTTCTCGGCGGGATGGTCTACGATGTCACATAGTACATAAGGTTCCATCCAGGCGGGGCGAAGTTACTATAGGGCTGCGGACATGAGAGGGGCGAGCAGGTGTTCAATAAATACCATTCGTGGGTGAACTGGAGATACTTGCTGCAGAAGTTCAGGATCGGGGTTTATAAAAATTGAACTGATATATTCAACCATCTTATTCTTAAAGTCCGAGGAATTGTCCTAACTTTTACCAAAGTTGGCTTAAGGACTACTAATCGTAGTACTTGTGGCAGATCTTTATGATCTACAACGATTAGCTCTACTCGTTTATCAAGGCCAGCATCAGACCCTTGCTTATCGACTCAAAGAGCAGAACTTCAAGGTCATGCCGGTCGACTGATAGCATTTGCTAGAGCTATGATAGTCTCATTTACCGATGGTTTTCACATATGCGACTAAGATGGACGAGTTTTGATTTTTTAAAATAGTCTTGCTGATCGATTCCGTATTTGTTAAGCAGTTCTTCAGAACTTTGGCACTTCTATGCTTTGCCTTTAAGGCAGTCAGTTATCAGCTTATGGAGTTCGCTGTTTTTTTGGCTGAGAGTCTGCATAGCGTTCCTGCAGGAGTTAAGAATGAAGAGCCTGGCAAGGTGCTCCGATTTGAGTAGTTCTATGAAGTGAGGCTGCAAATCGAAATCAACATTTTTATCATAGCTGATTAAAATCTTTTATGAAATTTAAATGGACCTCTTATGACCTTTTAATTCGTCTTTAAGCAGCTTTAGATCCTCGAGCTGCCTCTCAATCCTGAATTGCATGATTGCCGATAAGATCTTATCCAGATTGTTCTCGAGGAGGTCTTGGCACCTGCTCGTTATTATCAATCTTAACAACTACCGCTTCCCCTATTCCCACTAGATAAAGTTAATCGAGCTCATGATGAACTTGCTCCTGGCTACTAAGTTTTTAATGCTTTAGTTGAGGAAGTTGAAAAACTAAGGAACAATGCTTATGTCTCGAGCCTTATCGATACAGTAGCACATACTGTAGACCACTATTGTCGTGTTCCGAGGGTCCTAAAAGTTTTGTATTCCAGCCAGATTTTTTAAGATTCTGAAGATGTCGATGTAGGACTCTTTCTCTTTTTTATCCTTAAGGAGGGCGTCGATTTCTCTAAGGGCCTCGCTGGAGTCTTGATTATTTTCCCAGTGTTCATGGAAACTAAGATCTCTGTTCAGAATGAGCCTGATATTCATAATAATAATTCACTTAACAATTAGTAGATTCTGGAGACTGCCTTAATAAGAATGAGTGTCAGATATGGTGTGCATAAGAGTGTTCCACTGCTAAACGTAGGTGTTTTAGACTTCCTCCTCCTTAATATACTTTTTGAGGAGAGCGCTCTATTTCTTAGTGGAAGGCGTCATCCTCCTTTATTCCTTATTAAGCTTGTGGCTCACCTAGCGCAATACTTGCTACTAGTGTCTAGGGATAGTGGTAACTAAACCATGCAGATAGCGTTTAGTCGGCTTGATTCCGACCAGCCCCAAAATACTGAAGAGCGACTTCTCAAAGAGATGTACTTCTTGGACCGCCTAGATTTTCGCTTTGAACGATATTAGCTATTTCTGCTTTTAGCCTTCTTAATACTTATTTGAAACAATGCCCACCAGTACGCCGTTCAGCAGGAACAGGGACATTATAAGTTGGCGTATGAATATGTGGAAATAGCTTATAAATCTGTACTATTAAGGCAGCTCCTCCACGTATTGGATTTAAACTTGCCCGAAAAATATTCCTTTCAAGGAATCCATCCCGGAGAAATTAAGACTGACTTCAAGATAGTCGTTTCTGCATAGCAAGCCGGCCAATACGAAATAGAAAGTGGTAACAGCCAAAAAGATTACAAAGGGCATAATCTGTTTGGAGATTTACTAGAAAATGTAAACGAAATGCCTGATCTTAGGGATGATACTCATGCAAAAGGTGAGTCGGAAGAGCAGTATCAGCAAGGTGAAGTACCTCAAAGTGGGGATGTTGATTTCAGCGAAAATGGAGATGAAGTAGTTAATGGGGATGAGCAAGAGGGTGAGCAGATCGAATATATTGCTGGCGTATTTAAAGTAGTCCTGATCGTAAGTCATGACCTAGTAGAGGAACAGAGGGACGAGCAGAAATAGCCCGAATATGGTAGTAGAAAGTTCGTTAAAGATCAGAATGAAGGTTTGGAAAATCAGGTTTAGGATCAGGGTTGATTGGATCAGGTAGAATTTCAGCTTTATGTTTCTCCACGCGAACAGCGTCATTATGTGTGCGTCTTCTTTCAGCATTCTCTAGTTTGAGTACTAAGCGTATAGTTTAGTTAATTGTAATAACTATTCTGAGCCTGCCGTGACCTAGATGGATCGCATAAAGGACAAGAACCTGACAGGCTTCTTATTTTCGGAGTGGATGTTCATCTTGACGAGGCCAGGATGGAGGTTGTAGCAGAAGGCGGAGGTGGAGAATATAGGTTGGACTTGGCCTTAAACTTCTGCATACTCTGCAAGATTATCAAATTAATTCTGTGCCTAATAGAAGAACTAGGAAATATAAGTGAGCATTAGCTACTAATTTGTCTGGTACATCAGCTTTATGTAGTTTCCTGTGTCAATCTGGTAATTTATTAACAGCTTTGTTATTTGGTCTCGACACGTCTTTATAGAGTATTCGATGGGCGGCTAGGTGAGGATGATTCCATCGGGAATCATGTTGATGCACCCCCGCTCCAACAGCTACCTGACCAGACTCTCTTTTCCCATAACCACTGCCATGTTGAAAATGTACTTTAAAAGGCTGGACTCAAAGATCTAATCAGAGATGAAAAAATGTTTTCTGTGGATAACAGTGCTGAGTACGATAGTTTAGTAGGTGGAGAAGTATTTAGTAAATTGTTTTTAGTTGGTCCATTAGTTCCTCTTTTTCTTGACAATGCTCTCCCAGATGATAGTACCTTCGCCCTTGTTGATGATAACAAGCTAATTGCCATCTCTGGAAAAATGTACTTTGTCGACATTGGTTTTGATTTTGGAGAGCATGAAGTTGGATTTCAAATTCCAAACTTTGACAATGTTGGACTTGGTGGCAACAATGTAATCGTCTTTGAGGACACTCATTTACTTAATTTTCGAGAAGAATTTAAGGAGCTTTATAGGCTTAAAGAACTAGAGGTCTACTATTAATACGTTCCCATTACTATCGTTGCAGTATAAGATTTACTCGTTACTTGACGTGCTCAAGTTCTAAAATCCATGTTCATATGCCATGATCTAGTCGTACAGTTAGGCTGTCTATGTCGCTTAGTTGATGCGGTAAATCCCATGATGACTCAAATATAGCTTATTGGACACAATACCCAGACAGGCCCCTTTAACATCTTCGAACTTAAAGAAGGTGACCTTAATTAAGGGCTTGATGATTTAGCCGTTGTGGACACAATAAAATTGTATATATCCTTAATTGAGTGCCATAATGAGAAGGGAGTTGGCCATTTTGAAAAAATTAAACTTTTGAGCTTTGATCTGCTAGCTGTTATCGCTGTCAGTCTAATCGAAGTTGTAAGGTCTGAATCTGTACTCTTTCAGCTTCATTTACTACTACTCATTGTTCAGCGTAATCAGGTAGTAGTAATTAGGTTCAGCATAGAAAAACTAAATGGTCTAATGGAAGTTTATGGAGATTATGTCACGGCAAGCTAGGCTTATACAGTTTTTCACGAAGTCGTAATTGTAGATAGTGTGGTCGGAAGTGATGAAAAACAGCTGGTTGTCCTCTGTAAGCCAGGAGTGCTTGATCTATTTGATGATATCGACAGATTTAAATTCAACATATTTTTTCACCTTGGGCTTTACTTGCATCCAACGCAAGCTAGCATTGTTGGCGATTAGGATTATGTCACCATGGAGGTTGGGGACTATTGTCATGAAAGTGAACCTTGTCTCTAAATTAATTATCTTTGCTGGATACATGTTGAATGCCTACCACATCACTAGCTATTGGCTCGACAGAGTGTAGATCAAGTTCTCTGACTAGCAGCTCGACTAATTGATTTAGTAAATGCGGGATTTATGAGCCGTTTTGATGACGGGGTTTTATTTTTAGATGATTTTGATAAGCTTTCCGTTGAGGTCAGCAATGTACAAGTAGTCCTTAAAGAAACAGGTGGATATCTAGGTTTACAGAATGTCCTAAAACTTGTCCCGCTTGTCCTCTTCGGAAGGCTTGAAATCTATTCGGCAAAATTTAAGCTAACTGTTTCTCAACTTGACTATTATAACTTTTTTAGCAAAGTAGACTTTGACTGCTTAGTTAATGTCCAGCTTTTTCTGTTCGTTCTTTGCATCGTTGTTTATAAACATGGGAGTATTGAAAGACTATTTAATGGAGTTGAGACTCGGAGTGGCTAGGATTTATTGATAGCTACTTCCTAGTTCTCTTCTGACTTTTTTCTATTAGATATCTATAATCCTCGACCGAAAAAACGGTATTTTTAAATTGTTTTTGTTAAGGCCAAACTAGACCAGTTAGACTTTAAGTTCGTGCGCATTTACAAATTTATAGCCCAGGTTGAAATCAAAAGAGTATTAGTACACTGGCAGCATCAGATCAATTGTTTTGAAACCTGTCTTCTAGATCTATAACTTCAAATCCTTGTTCTAAGAGATTGTTATGTTTAAAAATTGCAGTTTCCCAGAGAAGCAGACTTTATCTGAGTGCTAGCAACTTAGCTTGTCTTTTTATTTTGTCAAGGCTATCAGAAACTCCATAGGTGGCAAAATAATGAAATCGTAGAAGGAGGAAGTCTCTATTGGAATGATTCTGGGCTATTTTTGCACTGATTTTTCTTTGATCCTATATAATTATATATTGACTTAGTGTAATAATTATTTCTAGTTGTAGGTTAGTACGGAGACGATAGACTATCCTGCTTTTTGGAACCTGCCAGTGATCGAGCCCAGTAGCTTGAAGAGGTTTTTTTATTGAATATTATGATTCCTTTTGCTGAACTTCAAGGAATCTTCAATTAATTGATTAATTCTGATTTAGTCTTTGGTTAGAATCTTTTAATTGAGAAGTTTTTAATTTTCAGAAGTAATCATTCCGGGCGGCTTCTTGTTGACCACAATATTGGTGCTAACAGAATCCTCCCTCGCCAACGACAACTTAATATTGGAGAACAAATTGTTAAATTTCATATTAATAATGATCAAACCCTCTCGAAATTTCAATTTGCGCAACATCATCTCCTCACTCTTTATCTTTACTATCAAAATCGCACTCTTCCAGTTTCTCGCCCTCATTCTTATCGATTTTAAGCATTCACTCTATCTACTCCTCTCCTTTGATCAGATACTCTTCATTTCCTTTTATTTTATTACATGCCTCATAGATCCAGGCCTCTCGGATCTTCCTTCTGAATCCTAAAATGTGCTCAATGTGTGCAATTTATGTGGATTAATAAAATACAGAGGGACAAGACATTGCTCATATTGCAAGGTTTGCATAAAATAATGGGACCACCATTGTCCTTGGGTGGGCCAATGCGTGGGTAAAGGTAATCAGTGGGCTTTTCGAGTCTTCATGGGTAGCTTAGCTGGCTAATTCTTAATATTTTTCATAATAATAATAAGTAGATAATGAACAATCATTTTTTTTAATTAAGTACACTCTAAACCGCTTATTAGAACTCGCCTTTCAGCAGTCTCAGCGACTCCTTTTCAAGGCTGTTCACGAACCCTCCTTCGTTGTCCTGTACGAACCCCAACTAGTTGAACAGTCTTAACGTGATTTCATTATCCAAAAACATTTACTTTATGACTTTGTTGGTGTTCTTAAGGGTTCGATAGTTTTCTGGATTGCTCTGGTCGTAGATGTTAGAGAGGAGCTTGATGGAGATATTGGTGAGGCGATGCATGTCAAACTTTTTATTTCCTTTGTTAATTTGCTCAACATACTGCCTCATAATTGGAAGAAACCTATTGCTGGAGTTGGCCTATTATATCTTTGTTTCTTAGACTCGATTCTACTATACGCGATTCTAGGACTTAAGAGTCTTGGATGGAGCGATTTGCAGATAATTTGATAGGCTGCGCACTCTCATGCTTATTTAGTTGTAAAAATGTTACTTATTGGTGCCCAGGGACTATTGCATCTTAGCTAGTACGGCCTCAGTCACCTTCTTTATGTTACTGGCAGGAGATATGAGGAGCAGGTTTTATAGTCCAAAAATACCAACTTTGGATTAGATTTGGCCTATCTGGATTTACTTTCCAATTGAGGATATTGCCTTGCAACCCACAAAGTAAAATTATTCGATGAACAAGTCTTTTTAAAAAGATAGGCCTTCCCTGATGTTGTGCTAGAATTTTGCATTGTCGATGAAGAATATGCGCTTGAGCGTTTTGTCGAGTTTAAGCTTGATTTCACCCTCATAGATAATGATAGTGGGTAGATAGTATTTTTATAACTTTGTGCCAGTGTAAAGTGACTGATTACGAAAGAATATCTAAGTGACTCGTTCAGGACTCCTCTTCTATTAGAAGTAAGGGAAATCCTAGAGGAAAGAATTGAGTTGCAGCTAATCGACGATGATGATATAATTGATGGAAATGTGCAGTTACTTGAACACTTTTGCTATCTCAAGGAAGATCTTTGTATAACGTTATGATAGCTCTTCCAGAATTATCATTATTATCTTAAATTCGTACAGCACCTTCGCCTAGATTTTATTCATTTGCTTCAGCTGTGCAAGAACTTTCTTGTTATCCCTCACTCCCTGGAAAGGAACCATTCGTTTCCCGCTTTTCCGGAAATCCAGCATTTAGAAGATCGATTTAGACTATGATGCTTGTCCTGAGATGTCATGCTTGATGATCTGGTAGAGAAAGGCGTTGCTAACTTGCTTGTAGATGAGTCCGCTGACCTAGTTCTACCAACAAACAAGAAAGTTGTGGCTCTATTTTTTCATACTGCAACATCCCATTTTAATTACTAAATTTAATTTTCTTAGATTATCAAGTTTTGGATTAACGATAGCCATCTATCCGAGGTGGAAAGGATGTGGGGGGCTTGCATTTCAAGCTTGAATATAATATGATTAAACAATTAAGAAGACAGGATTATGAAATATAGGAATACATTATGGAGCTACTAATTGGCCTTTAGTACAACCAACTAGCCAAGAAGTTCATTAGACCTGTGGACCCTAGCTAGGCTCCTGGCTATAACTAAAGAATCAAAAACCCCATGGACATATCAAAGATAATCAGCCGCTTCAAAGAGGGATACTATTCACGAGCACAATAAATCAGATAGGATCTCTCTTTAATCCTGAAGAACTGCGAATAGTATAATATAGACCCGAGCCTGCCAATTCGGAAAAAGGCAGAGAAATTTGGGAAATAGATTTAAAATTAGTGGGACAAGTTTGTTAACTCATGCAATTAGAGGTAGATTGACCATCAAGCCCCTCTCAGAATGAACTAGTCCAAAAGGCAGAACATGGCCATCATTTAGGAAAAGAAGACTAAAAAGAGACTCAATATCGACCCTGGCTAAATCATATCCAAGCGAGTCAAAGATAAATAGGACCAGGTCTTTGAAGTGTTAGAGCGGCCATAGAGTCTTCAGATAAACATCAATATGGATGAGATAAGGCAAGCCTTTCAATTATGTGCCTAAAAGAAGATCGCAAAATATCAAAAGTTGGTGGGGTTTTACTTCAAGAAGATAAGCTAATTTATGAACGACTTCATGAACAAATACGAAAAGATGTAGATCCCTAGACACCTAATGTCGCAGATGTAAGAGACGGACCTCATAAAGGCCATAAACATTAGAAAAATTCAGCTGTTCCTCAAGCAGTTCGCCTACTGGATCAAAAAATTTAATTACTTATTTCCAAATCACAATAAACTCTAGCTCTTCAACTACTGCAAGCTCTTGAGGAAGTGTATTCATCAGATCATTCAATACAGGGATTCCAAGGATGTCATTATTCAAATTCAGATTCCCTTATAATTGCCGCATGACGGCATGCCCATATCAGAGGTCATGAGCGATCAGCCTGAAATCATCAATTACGAAAGTAAAATGAAATAGTTCAGGAGGATGCTGGAGCGGGATTAAAAATGTGTACCGAAAAGATAGATCTCACTTTAAATCGCTCGCGTGGACGACCAAGTGATCAAAATCAGCGACAAGCTCTTCCAAAAAAAGAAAAAACTTTCAATTCAATCGCTAGCCCCTAACAAATTCGGAATAAAAATTCCTGACGCTTACGAGTAAAGGTCGTCCTAGGACAGGACTTGGTGCTAGAAATTTAGTGCCCTTTCAATCACAAATTTCCTAAAATGTTTTGATTTCAGTTAACTCAAGACTGGCATATAATTTGTAAACGTCAGGCCTTTTAAATTAAATTATTGAATATTTGATCATATTTTTTTATCGACATGCATATTCCTGCTCGCTCTTGGGATCTTCACCACTGCTCCTTTTAGCTCTTACCTCATTATCACTTGGCACCCCAATCTGCTTGTTGGGGTTAACATGTAGGCTAGATCTAATAAATCTTATTATTCTTGCGATGCTGGAGGGAGTTTCTAAAATGTTTACTTTTAGAAAATCACATGGCAGGTCGAACATGCCAGCGAACATTCGCATGCTCCTTCAATCGGCATATTAAATTATTTAGCGATGAGCAATATATTTTTACCTTAAGGAGCCTGGACAGTAACAGGAGGGTGATTAGCAGTTTGGAAGACGAGTGGATAGAATTTAGTTTTGGCGGTATTAATAGCTCTGATAAGTAACATAAGAGCTGATGGATAAATAAAGAATGTTAAGATAATAGAAAGAACCGACTATTAATTATTGCATAGAAGTTTTTTTCTGCAACTTCAGGAGGTTGAAATGCAATCACTGTTAGTAGGGGCTAAGACCACAAGATAACTGTAGATTCCTGCGCAAATTTCTACTCTCTCTCTCTTAGACTGTCTAGCTCATCAATGATAAGCGTCTCTATCACGACTATTGTGCCAGATAAATTAAGTAATCCCTCAGATATCAATTGGCTATCAAAAATTCTATCAAAGAGCTGCAGTACAAAAATATTCCTTATGTAACAGATAACAAGCAGGTCTGCTAGGAATTGTATGTTCTTCTCAATAATTTTACTAAATTTACTTCAATAACCTACAGCGAAGGGTTTCAATATGGGATGGAATGGATTGGCCTCTCCCTACTTTACCACGGGAATGTTGAGTCAGCGTTCCTCGTAATGGTGGGACTGTGGCAAAAACTGTAAATGACTCAAATTTATTCACAAAGAGGTCAATAAAAGCTATTAAAAAAGATTTATAGGCGATTGAAGAACAGCTTTGCTAATAAGATAATATCGAAAGAAGAGATTCACCCCGCCTATTTCTTTGCAAAACACTTCGGGAGTCTGCTATTATCACTGGCGCCTGTGCAACAGCATGCTGTTATAATGGAGAAAGTGATAGGAGAAGGATGGTAATTTATATAGAGAGCATGCGCGGGGATCATTTAAATGAAAGTGAAAACATGGAACCGTCAAGGAAAGCGGCCGGAGGCAGTCATGTAGGGCTAGATAGAGTGGCAATAGGTATTCTAGCATTTAAGGAACTAAGATAATATCTGAATATTAATGGAAGAGGATGACAGGGAAGTCTACCACTTTGAAGTCGCAGATATCCATATCAAGCAGAAGCCTCTCTATTCAGTCGACGGCAAGCTTAGCAACGGCTTGTCCTTCAAGCCTCTAAGGCAGCTCGGCTATTTACAACGCATCATCAATTCTAATTCTAGATGTCTCGATTAAAAAAGAGTTGTTTATTGTACAGGTGCCAGCGTTATACTCTACGACCTCAACACCAACCAACAAAAAGTGTATTCCCGCACCAGCTAATAAAGCCAGATTTCTGCATTAGTAACGTTCAAGAACGTGTACGAGTAGGACTTCATAATGTACGCGTCAAGCGGCGGCAGCTTCTACCCCCAAGTCTAGATAATAAACGTGCCGAAGGACAAGCGAAAATCCTATAAAATAACTCAATTGTAAAGAGAGTAAGTAATAAAGGATGTATGCTTCTTCCTCCAGGGGACAGCCTTTATCTGCCTGTCCGAGTGGGTTTAGCACTCCCGCATCACCATCGTTGACGCCTAGTCCTCAGAGCTTAAGGGATTCGAGGAGTTGCCTTTCCATGTAGACAAAATACACACTCATTAGGCCTTCTCCAATTTGTTTGTCATGATGGGGGAAAGAGGGCTGCTAATGTCTTAGTACTAGAATAGCAGTCTGAATATACACAGCCTCAAGATCGAGACCTTCTTGGATCCCGACGACAGGGTCATAGACTTCGAGATATTTCCCAGGATCAGATCGATCGTTATTCTGACAAAGTCTGCCCACCTGTACTTCAGATAGATCCACGGTGAAAAGCCCCCATAGAAAATCGATCTGGGCTTTTTCACAACTTTCGACCCCTAACTAAAGAAATAGACTACAGTGCGCAAAAGGCCTTCCTGCTTAAGCGTTTCCAATTATTACATCTTGATAGGCTACGAGCTGGAGTAGAAGCTAACTCTCATAACGATCCCCATCCTGGATTAGTCCGAACGGTTAGTCCGATAGATTAACTTCAGATGTCCACTCCTCCATAAGATCGTCTGCATGAACTTCTCGGAGGAGAATACATCCGTTCACCTGGTAGTCCAATTCAAGGAAAAAAGACTCAGTTCGGCTGGATCTGAGTCTATCGAAATGAAAGTTATATCACAATTTTTGAACACCAACCAGGACCTCCAAATCAACCCTTCCAAAGAGAATCATTTGCTACCCGCAGGTAAACTGGTTCCTGTCATGCTCTCGTTCTTAATGCAGGATACTGAGATCCTCGATTATTACAAGGATCCAATGGAACAAATCCTTGGCAAATTTGTGTTTCAAAAACCAGTGATTGGTATTGCGATGAGCTTCTATCTGAGTGTAGCGACAGTAATAAGTGGAGATCGCAAGTTCAAAGCCTTTAAACTGAAAGCGGACAGTTGCTCGATTCCGAACATACTGATGTTCGAGAACTAGTTCCAATAGAACCCGATTTGCATCGGAATGCACCCTGTGAGCGGACAAGTGGCGATCGGCTTCAAGGAGAGCCTTCGGATATTTATCCTGACCTAATAGGCACTGATCTAATCCAATTTCAATATCATCATTAAAAATGTGTAGGCGATCTGCTACTCATAGATGGGCCACCGAGTCGCTGTTAGTTCAGGCAACCAGATCCAGATTTTCTAGCCTTATTACTTCAGGCACCTCGTCACCCTCAGTCATCATAGTCCCAACAGCTCCATCAGGCACCTCGAGTTCATGAACAAGGACTCCCTCTTCATGTCCACCTGTACCAATGGAGTCACCTATATCTACTCGGTCTTGCAAAGCTACTAGAAGATCTTCGAGCATGTAAGTCAGCGTTCGAATAGGGCCTTGGTAGTAGCCTACGATCATATTTTCGATTTCCTCATCGTGTCGTATCCTGACTCCCACGTTAAATTCTTCAGATCAAGGGGCCAACTCTAATACGCTATCATGACTACTTATCCTGACAAGGTCACTAGTTTAAAGGTCTGCAATTAATTCGGGATTTTGTTCATGGGCTTTAGCAATGGCATGCTAAGAGCTTATCGATGGCCTTTCAATAATATTAAAAAGTTAGTGAAAAACTATACTTCAATCATGCTACATGAGGGCCCTATCTCGATAATCACCAAATCCCCCAACCTCTGCTTCTTGCTCACAGCAGGACAGGAAGACTGTTGTCTTTCCCTCCACGAAATTAAAGCTGTATCCGAAGGCATTTACATATCCTAGGCACAGTTAGAGGAATTTACTAGGAGGTTTGGCCACGAGCTTAAGATGATATACTGCCTTAATAACAGCTGCTTCACGACCAAGTATATGGAGCAGCTCAGGAAGGAGAGCATCAGGTAGTATGGAATCAGTTTGAACGAGTTTGCCTCCGAGATCAAGGAGTCATAGTTCGTGTACGAGAAGGATATAAAGATGGCCCTGGACGAGTAAGAGCGGAAACAGCATCAGATAAAGCAGAAGGAGGACTAGCACTTCGCAGTGATTCGGGAGACATTCACACAGAAAAAGAAAAGGATCGAAAAGAAGATGAGCGAAATGATCTAATAGTACTAAAGACACAAGTCAGACTTGTAGCAGGAGACTTAGGAATCGCTTAAACAGCTTTACCAATAAAATAATGACCTTATTGTTGCCAGAAATAGGTTTGAAGGACAGGCTGCTAACTAAATTGAAAAGACTCTCTTCGAGAACAGCAATGAGATCCTGAGGCAGCTCAAGGAGCTATAGGAGCAGCATAAAGATTTCTAGTCTTTGTTAAGCGATAAAGAGCGGTAACTGGAGAACAACCTTCTGCAGTAGGTGTAGGTATTCAAACAGGAGGAGAGCTAGCACGAATAGCTGCTGGTAAAATAGCTCTAGAAGAAAACGAAGCTATTGAACGATAATAATCTTAGACGATAGTAACTGCGCAACCAGAAGATATCAAAGCACTAAAACTAAATCAAGAGGCTCAAAGGAAGGACTAAAGAACTCACTCAGCTGCTCTCTTAAATTTAAAACTAAATAAAATTTCTTGAGGAGGACAAGCGCAAGTACGAAAATCAGATGACCTTTATCAATAAGTTTCTTAAGGAAAAGGAGGAGATCATCAATTAGAAGGAGCAGGCCGCCAAGGAGGCCATGCGCAAAAATTTATACGAAAAGTTTAACTAAAATTCCAAAACATACAAACTGACAGAGCTATAGTAGCTAGCTGCCCCCATGGTGGATCATCTTTAAAGACTTTAGTCGCAGTAGTCTCACTTCTACCAGTAATTCTTGGCTGAGGCTAAAACGCGAAAGGATTTCGAGAAGCAGGAACAATAGCTTTTAAACTCCATCACGAAATTGAAACAGAAGTTGGAAAACATAAAACTTAACTCCTTCATCTCCGGGCAGAAAGTATCTGCAGTAAAAAGCTAAATCTAGCTGTCGATCCAAAATTTCGACTAGATCAAGAATGAGATCAAGTCAATATACAAGAAGAGCTTCGGCAAGGAGGAGGAGCTGGATCTATCCTAGTACACCATGAAGCACTAATAGTCCAACCTGCGCCATAAGGGCGATGTCCTCCTGGAGATGCGTTAGCGTTCCAAGCGTCACGACATCAAATAAATCAGGAACTCCGAAAAGAAATAATATCTCTCAAACAACTAGACCATAGTGCTTCTTAATTTTTGCAACTCACACAAGCTATAGAACCACCAACTCAGGAACAAGCTTAATGAGCTCAAAAGGAGGTTTTAGGAGCTCCTCAACTCCGATAGTTCCATCAAATAGAGCTTCAGTTATCCCAATCTTGATATTTTCCAAGGCGACAGCAGCCTCTCGATGGTGCATTTCAAGCCACTCAAGCCCCTGCCTTTCGAAATATACGAGTAAGAGAAAAAAAAGTATTGTTTTCATAAGGATCAAGAAATAGATTCCCAAGGCCAAGATCTATGGAGTGAGCGAGATGTTGCGGTAGTTGAATAAATCGATCGCTGTGGCCAAATAAAAGCATAAATCTTCTTTCGCCAACCTGACCAACGACCAAACGCTGTCTATAATCCGGCAAGTAAATGACAGTTCGTACTTGGAGTCGAACGAGATCCTTCACAGCATAGAGGAGAAGAGCAAGAGAGTGAACTTACCACTGCTAAAGAGTTCTAAATCGCAGTCGAGGAATAAAGTTTGAAGATTATAATTGGCTATTGCTGAATTGTTGACTGACCCTAATAAGAATCAGTGTATAGAAGCAGACTAATAAGGGCGTTAATCTTGTAGCTAAGTCATAATTCCAGCCAAAAAAAATCCTTAAGAGAGAGGAGATGCCGGCTCCCCATAAAAATCAGTAGTCTTCCCTAGAGGATCAACCCGCCGTGGCCCATCCTCCGCTCAGGAGATCGCTCCACCTTGCACGCAGGATGAGCAATTTACTTGTCCAGCATCTACACGATTCCTAACTTCTTGTTAGCCTTCCTTATTTAATCAGTCCTGTGATCATCGTAAATATCTTTCTCTGGGTTATCGGACTCAAATTTAGCAAGGAACTACCTTTTCCTTTGGGCTCTGAGCTTAATTTTCCTGGATTGAAACACGTTACTCTCAGGCAACGGAATCTATGGAAGTGGGCATAATAATGGCTGTATTAACGGTCCATGACTTACATTGAAGTAAGTATGCATTCTGGACTTTGTTCTGACAGTTTTTTGCAAAGAGTTTCTTTAAGAGTAGGTAGTCTACTTGCTTGATATTTGATTGCTATTGTTTTGTGATATTTACTTCCACTAATTTTTATTAAGATCGAATTCAAACAGGTCCATCAGCTATTGCATTACGTCATGTATTCCCCCGTATAAGTATAGCTTCTAGTCCCAAAAGGCGAGGCAGGCTCCGCTCCTCCGCTTCGGCTAAACACGGTATTAAAGAAATCCGAATAAACTCATCTATTAGGGGTCGAATTACCACAGGTCACTATATCTACTATTGTTTACCACTCCACCGAAAATGAATATTGTATTTTTGTTGGAAAGGCAGGAAGCAGCTGACTACCTGGGTGGGAGACCTTGAATATCAGTCGAACTCCATTTCAGATCCTTGTAAATTAGAACCTTGCGACTATACTATTGATTGGTGGAGTCAAAGCCATTGATAAGATAGAGCACACCTTTGACGAAGTGACTGTTGTGAGAGTCAAGAGCAATTGGTAAAGGGCTGAGCTTAGTCCATTAAAGAGTTAAAACGTTGAATTAAAAAAATTAGTTAGAGCCACCTCCGTCTTTTAGTCTCCCACCTGCCAAATATAATTTATTTTCCAAGAGATTCAACGTATGTCTGCATCGATGGCTTGGCCCTTTCTCTATAGGAAGAGCCTACCACTCTATCAGCTAGTCGTCCAATCTGCAGCGCCAAAAGTCATTCAAGATTTGCTAGGTTTGGGAACCTGCATGGATGTAAAGATGGATTCGGGAGTGAGCGTAAGCCATATGAGAGCGAGGAGGAATTGTGGAAGCCTGCTTGAAGTGGAAGCGATTCCAAGGACTGGGATGGCAACACTGCGAAACCCTCCTCTAAAATATTTATGACATATGAAAAAATTAGATTAGATCGATAAATTAACGATGATTTAGCAGCAGACGCCGAGGACGAACAGGATTCGCGATAATTCACTCTCTGAGGTCAAGCATCTTCTTAAAGTTCTTTTCGACAAGCGCAAGTCCTCCAGAGAAAGGCAGAAGTACTAACAGCTCCTGAACCTCAGTTTCCAGGACAAGCTGGAATAGCTGCAGAATAACGCCAAAGCGGAAATCGCTCGGCGGATGACAGAGAGGGGAAGCCCTTCACCACGTCGACTGCATTCAAACGGAGAAGGCTAGGAGCAACTATATATCTAGTAATTGCGGTTGTAGAACAGAAAGCTCCGACAACGTTTATAGAGTTTATAGATAAAGATGGTCTCTCAGATTTAATAAGGAGTGCGTCAACAGACTTAAGAGATGAGGACCATCCTATCCCAGTACCTTACTTTCATTGATAAGATCCTTGCAGATAAGAAGACTCTACTCTCAGAAAACTAGGAGCTCAAAGCCAAACTCAATCTTAATTTTTAGAGTTTCGGCTCAAAGGAGGTCGATAATAGGCTGGAGCTGCAACTAGCCAGGAGTAAATCCGTGGAGAAGTCAACGGAAGGGTGCCTAAACTGCGATCAGATAAAGCAGTTCTACTAGACAGTGATATAGAAAGTAGAGGATTAGCACAAATAAGAGAGGTCGTATCTGCTGAAAGAGCAGTAGAGATTAGAAAAGGAGAATGGCCTCCTCCTTTAGCAGATTCTAATTATGAAAAAGTGAGTAATAATAAATCAAAAGCTGTACCGGTGGGAGTCGAATATCAGGTTAAACTTGTTCTACTGATAGCTGTCACGCATCCAGCTCTGGTTCTTCTGGAAATGCCTTTTCTTCGGAGGAGGGAAAAACGGATCCAGGCCGATCTTGAGTGTGTTTTCAACGAGCTTAGGAATCAGGACTGAAAGGATATTCCCACTGATTTGCAGACACGGGTTGGTATTAACTTCAATGAGCTTGACTGAGCCGTTCTCCTCAATCATTATATCGAGTCCAAAAAGTTAAAAAGCCACTTAAGCCTCCTCATGACCCAAATTTTTGTAGCTAGATTCTATCACTTAATAGCTGAGGCTTCTGATGGCGTTCCAAATGTTATCAAAGCTCAACCCCTTTGACTCCAGTAGTTTCGATAAATCGTTCAGGGATAGTTTGTTGGCAGATTAAAATTTCCCGTAATTTTAAAACTGGCTTTGCATTGCGTCGTTGGTCAGATGAATTTCCTATCGAAAGTCGACTATGCTGTACTAATAAGCTTAAGTGCGGACATACCCATCCTCATAAAAGTATCCTTTGACTCCTCCTGCCACCATCGTAATCAATAAATAGCAGCGTATGTCGAATTTTCGACCTTAATACAAGAGGGGCTTTTCAATATATTTTTGAAGAATGTATGTGTGTGAGGAATCATTGGTAATTATCTTGCGAATTTGCTGAGGATCTTTTGATATGAAAATGCCTTTGCCCCGGTTAGTATGTTATCCAGGCTTTACTATCCAGATAAACTAAGGGAGGATTTGTTCGAGAACTAGATTTTGCTCGTCTGCAGGTGCGCAGCTGTCATAGTGAAGCGTGAATGGAATTGCTTAGAAAAGATTTTTTTTCTTTTGACTGTAAAGGGATTTTAAGCTGTAAAATAACCCCTTTTTGGTGCTGATTGCCTCTGATGTAGGCAACAGATTTTGGATCCGGAGAGCCGAGACTTCTCGCTTGCATTTGACGTTTGGCAACGAAGAGTTATTAGAGAAGGGGGGCTCCCTCTCACCATATCTTTTGGGCTATCGAACTCCAGCTATTTTGTAAAGATTGCGATTACTATAGCTGAATAGCTAAATTTAATTAGCTTATTACGGTTTAACACTGACTGGCTCATACTCCTTTTTACTCGAATAAGCCTTATTTGACCACACGAAGTTAATTTCTGCTGAATATTAGCTGCGCATCGATATCCAGTATCGAGTCCGCAAGATTGACTTAACTAGTTCACCGTTATTCTTCTTCGATACGAACGCGGTGGGTAGGCCTTTGAATTAGTAGCTGATGAAGTGCGTTTTAGTAAGTGATGCAATAAAGTCATAGTATATTGCTATGCTCAATTTTTAATTGAAATTTCCTTTGAAGTTGGCTATTTTTTTGCCTATCTTGACGAGCTTGGGACGTTCAGATTTGAGCTAAATAGGCTAGATCTTTGAATAGGACTTGGAGTGAGGCATTTTGGTTTTTTGGGAGATTTTAGTGATGGATTAATTTTAAGGGGGTTGCTATTACTTCAAATGTCGGGGAAAAACGGCAAGTTTTACTTTGGACCTTTTGAACGTTTAGTAATGGAGAGATGGGTTCTGGCGTATATAGGACTTCGAATCCTTTTCGCTCTTCACATTTTTAATGTGCATACAAAGTTTTAGATCGGGCAAAATTATGCTTTTTGAATCCTCATCTTTGCGGAACTTTATTAGCGAATTCCGAAAATGAGGCATGTAATGCTCTAGTATCGCCTTGGGATTGCTGCTGGATTGAGGGATTGCAGGTTTATAGGAGTGGTTGCTCATGAGCAATTATTTCTCGATGATGCTTTAGATGTGGCGCTGGAGCCTAGCAGAATAGGTGGCCAGCAGCTTGCAGGACTAAACTCGCTAGACCTCGACCAGTCGAAATTCATTTTCTAATTACATGAATATGTTTTAATTGCGGAGACTCATTCCTCTGACATCCTTGACAAACCTTTCAGAATGAACTATTCCGCCAGCTTTAGGGCAGACTCGGGCTGGTCCATCGGCACCAGGTGTCCTGCTTGGTTCACCATCACGTATCTCAAATTTTTTTATTACTTCCAGTATCCGATCACTTTTTTATCGCTATTCCTCCAGGGTATCAAATTTTTGGTTTTCCATTGGCTTCCGACCGACTGCAGCTCTTCAACCCAGCGAAGTGTCCCTGGTGTTTACACAATCAAATCGACCTGGCCGTTATATGCCAAAAATGATAGATTCGCTTTGAGAATATCCTACACCCAATCAGTGCCGGATCGCATAAAATCACTCTTGAAGTTCTAGAAAACAGCATCAGACCCCGTTGAGAACTTCACATTCTTGTTTAGGCCGAATGCACTCATTACTTGCTCGTTGTTGAGAAAGTCTTAAATTAAAGTATCATTAGTATTGTCTTAGTATTTTCTGACATCGTATACGTTGACATCGCCAGCCGATTATACTATACCGTCAAGCACCAGATAGAAAGAATCCCGAGCTTCAACAAACTTTTTATTTTGGATTTGGTTGCTGCACAAAACTGCTGCCCTCTCTAAAATAGGTCTCTATTAATACCCCAGTAGGGAAAAAGACATAGCATACTGGCTCATCTAGAGGACAATGGAGCGCGGATCAGTGAATCCATCCCCAACAGCAACTCCTTTTAAGTTCATTGGCGGATTATTCTTTTTAGTTATCAAACTTCCGATCGCAGGTGCAAATTTTCCGCCGTAGCTCTCTCCGAATATGAAAAGCGGGGCCTTGACCATCGAGACATTAAGAAAGGCCTGTCCGAAGCATGACTAATTTTTAGTGAAAAGCTAAGTTAGGGCATAATAAAGTTGCTAAGTGGATTAAGCCACACTAAAAGTGTTATCTGAGGAGGAGGCGTTGACAGATAATCCCGTTCCTACTGGTTGGTCTAAAAATATGACACTGAAGTTGCTGTCCCAGGCGAATTTGTTTTATTAGATTTGGAAAACCCCTCCTTAGTAATTTTTGAGTCTGATTCGGCCTAATTAGAAAAAGTTGCCTAGTTGAGAGCTGCTGCCTGGCCCTCCGTTCATCCACAAAATCAAAGGCCTGCTTGCCAATTATAATGCTGATTTGGCATTCTGAGCGCCGTAGAAAATGAAGCTTAATGCTGAGGTTGAGTTAGCGCCGACTGATAGATAGCCCGAATAATGATATTTAAGATTGGGATAGGGAGGTGAGGTAATGTTCTGAAGCAATGAAAAATTAACTTGAGAACATGATGTATTTTGGGGTGGAACGGTAGGGAAAGGGCCTTGCAAAGACTGTCGAGCGGCTTCGAGAATCCCTTTTCGGTAGGGAATGGAGTTCGCTTGCAGCAGCAAAAGTTGAATCATAAGAATAATCAATGTGGGTTTTATTGAATTTGCAATTGTGCAAGCTTGTCACTTAGTTCTTTGTTTTTGCGCTTTTAATTGAGTAGTTTCTTCTTGTAATCTGACAGGATTTCTTAGTGCTTTGCCTTCTGTTCCTTGAGCTTCATTTCGAACTAATTATTAAGTTTCTAGATTATTTATTCGCTCTGAATGATTTGCTTTTAATCGTGTGGTTCCTACCTGTTTTCTTTGAATGATTTTGCATAGCTGGCCTTCAATTATTTGAGTTATTCTTCAAATTAAATTTTTAATTTCTCGACATGTTTTCTGCTTTAAGCCTCTTGAGTGATTTGCTAGTCCTTAATGAAAATGATCTACATTTATTTAGCGTCGATAATCTTGTTGAAGGATTCGATGAGTTCATTCTCCTTTAATCTCAACTGATGCTGTTATGATTAGCATTTCTAGAGAGAGTCCTTCAACACGCAGATGGTAATGTCTTTTTTCTAGATTTCTGAGTAGGCTTTTTAAATCTATTGATTCATATGTTGTATCTGCTGATCGAAAATATATTTTCTTTATTATTCTTATGGACTTTGATGTTTCTTATATATCAAGCTGTGAGGGATTCTCACTTTATAATTATTTAGAAATTAAAACAAACTGTATCTAAACTACCAAGTTTAAAGAGCTCTTAGAAATATCGATTTTTTCATTTCGGGAATGCAGCAAAGTTTTTTCAATTTAAGCAATAAATATATCAGATTAACACTTTCCTTTGCAGTAATTATGTTATGAATTGGTTTAATTTAAAAAAAGCATTAAGCAATTAATTTCACTAAAATGTTTAGATAGTTTTATAATAAACTTCCTTGAAATTACAATTGAATTACTTTTGCATTTGCAGTAAAGAATTTATCCTAAATATAAAAATATCCCCTTAGCACTAGAAACATCTCTTTGCTTAAAATGAATTTTTTGATTCTACGCAAAATGACTTTGTTTTCACTATAATGTTTCCAAATTTGATACTTGGGATGATCCAAAACATACTCAAACAACTATCCATCAATCTTAATCAGATTCGAAAATTCTTGATTTTTTTATAGAATCTAGTGGATAGCCAATTTCAGAGGGATGTTAAATCTTATTTATTCTTTAAGGATAATTCTATCTTCATCCTAGTAGCTTTAACTCTCATAGCATTACCACCCGCAGTACTATTTTAAGTAACTCGCAAAGCATTTGTATTATTCTGATATCATAATTTATCAATGAACTCATAAATCTCAGCAAGTCTCTTCGTTAGGAGGAGGGCTGATATATTCTAGGATATTCCTCCAAGGCCACTTTAGCATTACTAGACTGCTCTCTTTTCTGCTCCTTTTAAGTCCAGGCTCCTCAAAATAATGCCGATGAAAGTTGATAATTAGCATGTGGTCGGATACGATTACATCCTCGGCGACGAGGAGGGCAGCCTGAAGCACCGAGGGCAGTCGATGCAAAGAGTGATTCAGAGCAGGATTTCAGGAGTTCAGAGCAGAGTAAAGCAGCTGGTCTAGCTAATATAATAAGTGAGTGTTGGAAATGAAAATTAATTGAATAGATGAACAACAAGACCGACCAAGAGTTGTGCTACATCCTATAAAATCTGAGTGACTAGTTACGATTCCATAAGGCCTTACGACATTTCAACGACGCTCTTGAGTGCCGGCCTCCCGATCATAGATTCTAGCTTTCTAATAACAAGGTCTTTCTATTTGCTTACAACATCAACAACTCCAACTACTATCAGAATCTGGTGGTTATCATCAACATGTTCTACATGGCAATCTCGTTTTGGGAAGCATCCAACGACAATTAAACATTTTTGCTGTAATACTAATGGGTCATAGGCATGGAGTGGTTCATCCTCGTTTTCCTACTTTTCGATGTCTTGGTGCGTTTTGTTTTTTAGTTAAGTCATACCCGTTACAATTCTCCCCGGATAAATTACACGAAACTGGCGGTTCTCTGTTTTTCGATCATCATCCTCTGGAGCGATGCCATAACATTTCACGCCAAGAATTTTCATTTCGTTCGGTACGGAAGAGTGTTTCGAGCTGTAATATCGTTCATCTACGTAAAATTCTATTACAGACTGCTGGTATCTTTAGTGTCAAGCTATCAAGAGATGCTTATTCTAGTACTCTTCTTTCTTTCGATAGTAGCCTTATTCGCCTTTCTCTGTGTCTAGTTGTTCAACTTCTAGGGCTTTGTGCCCGAGGATGACCAGGGACTAAACTATACTAATTTCTTTAGGATGCTGCTCAACATGTACGTGCTCCACACTTTCGACGGCTATCCTGGCTTCGGGCAGTCATCCCTCCGTTATGGAAATTACTACATCCTCTACTTCATTTTCGAAATGAGCATGTTCTTGATATTCTTTGTAGTAATTCCGACGTCTTTGATCTATCTGGCCTTCAAATCTACCTTCAGCCATTACTTCTTCGATGATGACTTGCACTAGAAATAAAACTTGCTGATCGCGTTTGCCTGCCTTGACTTTTAATCTAAGCAGTCGATAACCTACAAACAGTTCAACTAATTCATGCTCTAAGTTTATAAGAAGGACAGCAACTACAAATACAGGATTTATTAACTGTTCCAGCTTATCAAAGACCCGAATTCCAATAAGAAACTGATAACGGTCAACGAGTTTATCAATATAGTCGGATTCATACAAAAGTTTCCTAGGTTTTAGCCTCCCCTGCTCCCCTATATCCCCTTCATTTACAAAATGCGCAAGTACCTCAACAAAAAACTCAGTCTCAAGATGATCGTTAGTAACTAGTTGGAATTATTCATGTCCGCCGTTGTTATTATTCACTGTATACTCATTTTGGCGCAAGCAGGAGATGTTGTCATCTATATAACAGAGCTATTCTTTCTTCTGTAATGCTTGCTGAAGCTGCTGGGCCTCGGGATCGACGAGTACATGGTGATCGATTGGAATAAGCTGGACCTGAGCCTGCTGGTCATCGATATCATATTCTTCTTTTTGGATATTTCAGGCTACCACTTTGTCAATATCAAGAACAGCATCAACCTTATGAGAGTTTTCCGAATCGTGAAAATTTTCAAAATTTTTAAAAGCTTCAAGTGGTGGAGGACCCTGTCCTAAAACCTGTCCTTCATCGACATTGTCTGGAGAGTCGTCAGCAGAATGCTTATCAGTTTGGGAATCATGCTCAAAATCATGAGCATCTACATTCCGATCTTCTACATCTACGCTGTGATAGGGAACTAGACATGGTCATTCTTGCCCTTCGAGAAGCCGAGCGATGACTACTCCTACAACACCTATTCAGAATTCTTTTATCAAAGCTTTGAGGGGTACATGGTTATATTCTTCCAGGTGATCGTGTAGTCAGGATGGAGCGCGCAGTTATTTTATCTTCAAGAGTCGTTTAACTAGAACATCCTGCCCACACTGTACTTCATATCACTCCACTTCATTTCCGTGCTTCTTATTCTATCAGTGACGAAGGGAGTCTCGTGGTAGATCTACCTAACGGTGGACAAAGAGATCATCGCCCTCTAAAAGAACTACAATATTTCCGAAAAACTTTAGCATGAAAAGCTGCTGGAATTAAGTTCTCTCTCCATTGAGATAGAGGAGGGCGGTAAACTCACTTTTGAGGAGTATATGGCCTATGAGAGGCTGCTAGGCAAGAGTCTCCTTGAGCAAAAGCTGGGTTAGAAGGGCAAAAACAGCTGTCTCCACATTATGGTCTACGATGGCCGCCGCAACTACAAGACTTCTCGGGACTAGGAGTTCTAATTCTACAGAGAATGCTGCATAAGGTGGTACTGCAAGAAGAAGATGCGATAAGGTCGTGGCCGTTCAGACAAATCTATGTAGTAGCACCTGCGTAAGATCATTGAAAACGAGTTCATTTAGATGGAGGGACAAAAGGAGTAAGACTAGAATATAACATAAGAGTATATAATAAAGCAAAACATGCTTAAAGATATAAATCCGGAGCTGCTGGCCATCTACTAGGTCAATAACCTCATGGAGGTGTTCAAGAGCGACTTCTAGCAGCTTCATGAGGTCGATATTGTCCCCATCCTTAACTACCAGTTCATCACCATGAACTCTCTCCGTTGTCTCCTTCGCATCAAGAGGCTTAGCAATGATTAATTCTTCGAAATCCTCAATGTCCTCGAGGCTAACATTAACAAAGTACTTCTCAACTAGGGCTCTCTGTTTAAAATCTTCTTTTAGTACGAAATCGACCACGGCTCCATGTATCAATTCTGCCTGCGTTCCGTAGACGGATAGGCGCACCTCACCCCCTTAACCAAAAAATTCTGGATCAAACTAAACTCAAGCCAGGAGTATGACATGATCGAGGACGTTTTCAGCGTTCCAAAAGAGAACCGTAATTAAAAAATAGTGCCAAATGTTATGCTGGAAAGAATTATTAATAACCTCTACAAATCGTTATTATCGATGAATTGTTCGCTCAATAAAGGGTCCCAGAGCTTTCACGCACATGATCCGAACCAGTCCATCTACAACATGTACACTCTCAACATTCAGAGCGAAAAGGAGCAGCGCGGAATCACAGTCAAGTGTGTACTCCTTCAGAGGCTTGCAGAGAGACTTACGCCTCTCGAATTCCATATTGGTTACCCCATTAAGTCGCAAAAGATCGAGAAGGATGAGATCGAGCAGCTTCTAAATAAGGACAACGTGGGACTCGAGGACAAGATCGGGAGAGAGGGCCTACCATAACGGATGATAAGGGAATTCCTGCTAAGCCTGAGAGAAGTGCTGATGACAAATAAGTAGTAGCTCTTCAGCCGACTGCACTCCAAGTTCAGTCAAGGGTATTAAGAAACAGTGATGTAAGACACTGATTGACTTTAATTATAATCATGAATATTTAAAATTAACAGTTAAACCGTCAGTACTCTTCCACTAAATACGCTTATTCCCCTCGCCACGCTCAGAAGCAGCTCCCTCCTACTCACAACTCGACTCAGCAGACATTCCACCACATCTCCAGACCTTACGCCAATAGCTATAATCGTAAGGTCAAAGACCACTATCAGCGCATCTAGCAAGAAAAGCAAGTCCAATGCAGAATCGACGAGATCAAGTCGAGAGCACTCGCTAACATACAAAAAAGAGGCGAACAGGAGTACAGGCCATACTTGCCCCCTCGATAAACCGAGTATTACAATACACTTAGAAGCAGGAATTATTGAATCAATCAGTTCCATAACATCAAACCCCCTTTTTGGTCTGCTGAAGCCAGTACGCCCGTTAAACTCGAATAAACTGATATCGTCACCCTCCCCTCGTGTCCACCAATTGTTTCCACCACTTATTCGGTATCTCTTCGCCAGTGATAAATCTTTCCATCATAATTCCCTGCGATGATGAACTTGCCTTAGTAACCAATCGTTGGCGCGAAGTGCTAATAATTGTTGATAAACTAGGAGTGCTAGTAGACTGCCTTCTACTTGTTGTTTCTCAAGTCAAATATTTTAATGCAGGTGCCCTACTTGCTGCAGGCCATGATATCGTTTTTATCTGATAACTTTCCTACTTTACATATAACTTACAAAGTTGACACCATAGTCGAAAACGTTTTTAATTTATCCCGCCAGAGAGCTCTTCTCCGTTACGCTGTAGATTCGGATCGAACCGTTGTTCAATCCCACCGCTACCTTCGGCTACTCGGAATTACTACTCGTACTCAATATACTTTTGTCGCAGTTTATCGAGGTTATAGACTGGCATTTTAGCAGGTCCCACGTTTTTAAATATCGGTCCTCACTCCCTGAAATTAAAGATTAGCGGAATCCAAGGTAAGAAACCGTATTTACTCTTTTCGTATGTCCCAGCAAGTTGCCTATACATTTCCCCGAAGTGCTAAATATCTGCACCGTGCTGTCTGTGCACCCTGCAGCTAGTTTCTAGCCGTACCCCAGAAAACATAGTCTCAGATAATAGCGTTAAGTATTGTCAGATATAGCGCTACATATATTCTTTCGCTAGAGGACATTGTAGAGCTTGATGGCCCTGTCCCCACCGCAGCTGGCGAGTACAGTCCCGTTGTTATTGAAGCACATAGAATAAATTTCTTTTTAGTGATGCTTGGTGATTTTCTTGAAGGCCGTTTTGGGGATCTACCTGCGTTCGATATGGAATTCTTCCTGCATCAACACACTTTTGGCAGCGTGCTTGGCCATAGGGTCCTTGCAAGACTACAATAAGAAAAACTTTTCCTAGATTTCTTTTTAGCGCTAACGGAGCTTGGCCTAGAATTCATTTAGGCTGTTCATTTGTTAGGTCATTTGATTATTACGGCCTTTCAACTACTGCGTTAAGGAGGAGTGCTCCTCGTGCAGGGCGTTATATCTTTTGCTAATTTCTAGGTTGTCCTCCTGCAGCTTGAGGATCTGGTCAGTTTGTACAGAGAGGGCTACTCCTTGCTAGACAACCTGTTTGCTCAATTGATCCAGCATTAGTTACGTCCGGGTTTTCTCCTCTTGAATGTGAGATATGTACTGATTTAGTTTGGAAATTTATGCGTTCGCCTATTAGACTTTTTTCATGTGGAAATCAATATCTTCCTTTAGTTGGTGGTATTTAAGGAGTGACTCGTTGTTATTGATTAGTGACCTGCCTTTGGAGAGCTGGTCGAAGTAGGTCTGGTGTTGACAGAGGACTGATTCCCTGAGTGCATCTGTGAAGGATTTGACTAGTTGAGGGGCTTAAGGATACTGGTTTAACACTTTAACCAGTTATTCCAATGGCATTTTTATGATATTTAATTAGATTGAACCTGCCTTGCGAAAAGTTGTCAGACTCTAGAGCATCCTAGATGAACTCGAACTCGAGGAAAGTCAGTCTTAAAGCTCAGAGCTAGATCTCCCCAAGAACTTTGACGCTAACGAGCTCACTCACCTCGCCAAAGACCTAAAGGCAGCCCTTCACCAACACAATTCCCTTAAACTCTAGCTCCTGAAATAGCAACAAAAAAACGCTGATTTATAATAACTACTTAAAAGGAAAGTCAGCAATTAGGAGCTCGTAAAATTGATAATAGCACAAGATCAGTCAAAATAGATCCCACCTTAGGTCAAACTAACTCTGAACCAGTCTACAAATACGTAGTCCGTGATGGCAGCAGTGACTTGCCCTCAGACTGCTGAAATCAAGCCTTCTGGATAGGACTGCAGCAGGATCACTTAGCTGGAGCTGAGGATTGAATAGCTCTAAGAAATGCTTGCAGAACAGAATAATGAGCTAAGACTTTATTAATAGAAGGTTTAAAGTTTGACTTCAACCGTCAAGAAAAACATTACCCAACTCGACAATAGCTTGGAAACTGCACTGCAAGTCTGGACTCACTAGCAAGCTTAGAAGGCTAAGCAGCACCAGCTGCTTACCAATTCCCAACTCTATAAAGACCTCAAGCTTTCTGAGGAACAACTAAGCAAACAGCTAAAAATCTGTCAATAGTAGCTCTAGGTCCAGAAGAAAGTGAATTAACAAGAAAAAAAAGATTTCTTTTAAAAAATCTTATCGCTTTAGCAGGATTTAACCAAATTAGCGGATTCAGACTCCGATAGCTTTGAGCTATATTTGAAGCAACGAAGAATTCGGTAGATGAAGGAAATGGCCAGAATGAAGGAGAATGAGCTCCGATTGCTGGCCCAGTTGTAAGGCGCAGGCAGGCGAGGTTGGAATTTTTCTTAAGCAAGTTAGGTACAGGATGGGGAGTAATAGCAAATTATAGCAAACTTCAAAAACCAACTGTAGAGAATGGGCTAGTTATATAGAAGCACAATGTAGAAATGATTATTAATATTTCATGAATACAGATCCTCGCTGCTGATAATAGAATTCTACTGGACTGAGTTGTCGGTTTGAGGCTAGGGGCGGTCGACTGCTTGTTATATTTGGCTGTCATATCCCTAACTTTCGACCTTATTGGCTGCTTGCTAGATTTGGCTGTCATATCCCTAACTTTCGACCTGATTGACTGCAGGCTAGATATGGCTATCATATTCCATAATTTCTACTTGCTTGGCTGTTTGCTAGATATGGCTATCATATTCCTAAATTTCTACTTGCTTGGCTGCTTGCTATATTTGGTTGTCATAACCATAGCTATCGACTTGCTGGGCTGCTTACTAGATTTGGTTGTCATAACCATAGCTATCGAATTGCTGGGCTGCTTGCTAGATTTGGTTATCATAACCATAACTATCGAATTGCTGGGCTGCTTGCTAGATTCGGCTGTCATAACCCTAACTATCAACCTGCTTAGGATCAGTGAGCTCATACCTGACTTCTATAATTTACTAAGAGATATGTGCATTTTGGATCTACTAATTGAACTCCTATTGCTTGATTTAATTGTTTTGGGTATTTCGGCTGTTGCCTTAGCAAATTACTTCCCCCAATTAGTTCTGCATATCAATAAGTAACTATTTTCGGGAGACTGTGCCTTTGAAAAGGGTTCTGACTGGACTGGGACTGACGATTTATTGCTATGTATGGCAGTTCATAGTGTCGTCACTTATTTCAAGGGGCTCGTTTTGGTGTATGTAGTGCTATTTATATACTAATTAGACCTACTAATTCTCTTAGAATTAGTAGTACTGCTAGGAATAATTATCGTTTGCATAGACCTGCATCTATTTCTTGAGCGGACTCCCTTAAGATTAGAATTATCTTGCTTAGCAAATGCTCCTGCTCATATCGTTTTTCGATGGGGAGGCGATGCTTGCATACGCCTCCTTTGATTTCATCTAACAATTCTCTTATTTGCTAATAATCTCACCTGCTTCCATCAAAATCTATGTTTGAAATTTTGATTTAGGAAATTCCAATTCCTAATCAAAGAAAAACTAGCTTTTACCGTTTTAAGTGACATTGGAGGGGATGTCATTGATAAACTGGTGGCGTCTGACAGGAGACTGTTCAATATTAGAATTGACCTCGAGGATAGGGGCTTATTGTTCGAAGTCATCCTCGAAATTTTCGAACTTGTTAAAATGCATCTGCGACTCTATAACTTCCTTACTTTTCTATTCTGAAAAGGCCCTTGAGCTGTATGGTTTAATTTGGATCAGCTTGCTTCCCTAGTTAGAGGGCTAGATCGTCCGCTTCAGACACTGCTCTCCGTTATCTGGGCAATCCGATTCGACTTTCACACTGGCTATGAGTTGAACATCCTAGCCTAACGAAAGGACATTTTGAGGTTAGGAATGAGTGTAGGGCATTTGATAAATCGATCTGGACATGGGCTTATCTTGAAGAATCAATTCAGGCTTCATCACAATCTAAGGACTCTGGGAAATTGATTTTGTGAGCTGAACTTTCTCGATGTTATCTAATGATTGGGCCACTGTGTAGTAAATTGTATTCATCTACCCATGCTTTTAATCCTTCTGCAAAGCTTGTGATATTTGGCTGGCGCTGAATAATTGAGGCTCTCTGCATGAAAAGCTGAAGTTAGAACGCATTGACGAGACGGGAAGGCCTTCTCGAACGACTTCAATTATATTCAATTGCTTTTCTTAGGGCTTTCTGAAATTAGCACTCTCTGATGAGATCTTTATTGGGTTTTGAACCCTGTAAAAATCATTTGGAAAATCATGTGGCTTGTAATAGGGTAAAGGGGTCGGATTGCTGCTTCTTACTTAGAATTGCATCTAGTTGGGCCTGCTTTGTGTATTTGCAATTTGCAAATTAAGTGGGATGGGTTTAAAGACGGTAGAAGGTAAACTCTAAAAGGTAGTTGTAGTAAAATGTGAAGGTGTAGGCTATTTTAGAGGCAATATCTTAGGTTGTATTTATTTGAAAGTAATTGGTTAAATAACCGAAAATCGCTAGTTGGATTCAGCGACTGGCTTAACAGGCACGGATTATTTGATCGGTAGAACTTACTTGATGGACATAGGCTTGAATATGAATTATTTGGCAGGGAATTGTTACTTCTAAATGCCGGAAGGGAGACTAGAGAAGTTGAAGGGCTTGGGCTGTTAAACTGGAGGAGCATAATTAAAGACAGGCTTCACTTCAAACTGGGGCCTGTAGGCTGTTATGGTTTTACTTTACAGAGGTGCAGATCTCTATATATAGGAGACTGGCTTCCCGAAAGAAAATATGGGAACGGTTTATTTTTATACTTCTTTTACTTCAATTTTTAGCTGCTGTGGGTGCTGTGGCATGCTCAATTGCTCGACAGCCTTTCTTTAAAGAACTGGTAACGTGGGATCCATAGTCCACTGTTTACCCCTTATCTAAGTTCCAACTGGGAGACTATTATTTTTAGGTAAAATTTTAGGCTTACCACCAAATGACAAAATAGAGGATTACGCCCGATTATCAATATCCTTTTAAATTGTATTACCGTAATTTCCGAATCTAGCAGGAAATATCATGGGCATTTAGCTCTAAACAGGCTTGTTGACATAACTTTAAGGGCTTCTGAAGGGCTCGCTTATATTTACTTTTTGAGGTGCTGACCACAATGGTTTTGGTTGGAAACTGAAAATAGATTATATTTGTTTTTGGATGGCGGGTTAAGTAGGTCTGATAGTGTTAGGCTTGAGTTAGTCCTCGAGGACGGGTATGATCCTTGAGAAGCGAAAGGGTTGGCCTGAACTTTTGAGCAGCCTGTCCTTGAATTGGCCTGGAAACTGATTGTTGACAGTGTGAGTTTATACTATTTATATTAACGCTTTGATCATAGCATCCTCCGAAATGTAATAGCTGTTGGTAGCATGCGATTTCCTGGTAGTGGAAAGATATTCGGAGAAGTTTTAGTTGAACCATACGCGGACCTACCCTGCGTTGTTGAATCCTATCATCTCGTCTGTAATTTAAAATCCCTGTGGCTCTTGGTTGTGGAGTTGCTGAAATCCGACCAAAGACTACTTTAGTGTTTTAATCGAATTTTAAACGGACTCTCTCCCCATGTTGGCGAGGATTCGCCTTATCCTCTCGGTGTAAATTACTACTGGGACTCCACTAGTACAGATGTTTTTGTTCGGTGAAATAAAGAATTTGTGGATTCTAACAACGTTGGGCAGGGGCTTCTCCTGCCTGACTCTAAGCCATTCCAAAGCCATGCTTGATTCAGATTATTCCAGGTTGCACAAGTATCGATCCAACTCTTCGAGAGTGATCTTATTGCGGAAGACAGTGATCTTGGACGCAGGGTTAACTTATATTTCTTCCCATTATTCGTTCAACTCTACAGATTTGTTTCCCATTCAAATTAAAAATAACCAAGTAAAAATTCATGGAGAGATTATACAATCGCAAGGAAATCGAGGAGATGACTCCGATGGAATTTGCTATCATCGTTAGACAGCTGCAGAATGAGATCAAGGAGCTCTAAATCAAAACCGAAAACACTGTGAAAAAAAGAACCGTTCTCAATGAGATGTTCAAATAATTGGTTAACCGCTTCAAACCTGACTAAGGCTGATTCTAATTAATTCATTTCTTGGTAAGCTAGATTAATATTTTATTGTAACGATAATGCTATCGCTGCATCACAAGCTAGAGCTATTATTGCGATAGTCCCTGTTCTTCCTGGTAAAAGTCGGTTAGGGCCCTGGTCACCCAGCTGCTCTCCTGCTCTCCTTCCATCACGTCCAGAATGCAGTGCTTCTCTATAATTTCATAATTCCTCGTTACTATATTACTATATTGGTCTTACAGGCGAATCCTTTGGTGGACTAGCGAGCAGCATCTCCTCTAGTTTTTTATTGCTGTCAATCCGGTCTGCTATAGTATCAGCTAATCCAGGTTCCACCAGACACAGAATCGACTTATATTTTTGTTTGGCAGCCAAGGTCCTGAGGAAGGCAGCGATGAATTAGTCAGAGAAGGCAAGGAATACCTCTGGTCTGAGGTGCCTCGCAATTTGAGCTGGAGTTTTAAAGGATTTGCACTAGACATGGTTCAGAATGGAACATGCCTATTCAAATAAGTTCTTCAGCTAGAGCAAAGAGAAATAATTTGCTAGGTTTTGTCTGTATGTAACAAGAGGCATATCACATGCCATAATGCTTAATTTAGACGGAAGTTCAAATGGAATTTTGGCCTTATCGGCGTCCTTCAGCCTAGTTTGATTAATGTAGGCTGAATTAGAGAAGTTTCCTCTGCTATTTTGAGTTACTAATTGAATATCACTGTAAAAACAATCAGGCCTCATCTGAACGAGGAGTACTTAAGGCTTAGACTTCTAAATGACTTACTCAATTTCTTATTTATCCAGCTTCTCGAACAGTCTAGAATAGATTGTTATTGGAGTTGAGTTGAGGCGCAGCTCTTGAACGGGATTGCTGCTCAGGATAGCATTCCTATAGTAGGGGCACGAAAACTTTTTGAGGGAGTGCGGTCGAGAGTTGAGAACTGTTGACAATTGCTCCAAGCGCGGATGCCTCACCACCTAAAAGACCTTTTCGAGCCGATTCATTGTCTAAATCAATGAAATAAGTTATCAAAGTGCAGGAGGAAAACTAGTAACTCAAAACATAGATTAAGCGTCTACAAGCCTCTCTGAAGAATTAATTGGAACTTTTAGACATTGATGCCTCGGCGGTCACCACTTCCATTGCAAAGAAGAGGGAATAGCTCTAGAGATAAGCTAAGAGACGAATCACACTCTAAAATTAATGCCAGATTCTATAGAGGGAAGTTGATTCAAAGCGCAGCGGCAAGGAAGAGCTGCTTAAAAGCATCAAGCAATTGAAGTAGAAAAATAACTCAAAAAATTAAGAGCCTAAAGTAAGTCAGTAATAAATACAGTCAATCGAAATTAAAATTCTACAAGCGAATAGACTCCTATAACTCAAGAAAAAAAAATATAAATACGCTGCCACTCAAAGTGCCAAAGAGCTTAAACAAATCGAGTAAAGAAATTGCGCTTAATTGGACAGGATCAAAAACTAGGTGGATTAGTTAAGGAGACAATAAATTTATAACAATCAAGTCTATTAGACAGTGATGAAGGGGCTGAAGTCATTTGAATTTAAAGGTGATTTGAACCAAGTAGTCCAGGAAATTTTAAACTCCTTTTAGAAGCTAAAGCAGAGACATAATTGAATTCTATTTACATCTTATTATCAACAATAATGTTTGATTGGATATTCGGACCATCAGAAGAAAAGAAGAAGGAGCTCAAGCCTGGCGACAAAGATTATTGGCTCTACGATTATATGGCCCAATACCTCAGTTCCCCCCTGTGGAGGAATCCCATTTTGTAGTTTATCGATCATTCCTGCTTTATTTTTGAGGACGTGGAGGAGAATAAGCTTTAGTACACAGCTATCCATAAAAAATTTAAAGCCATGATTGAGAAGCAGTTAAGGAATATCTTTGAGCAGATGAACATTTCCGAGGAATTATTCGAAAAAATCATGAGGAAAGGAATCAATGACCCGAAAAGAAAAAAAATTTTTTAGCAGGTTTTGGTCTGCGACAATTTCACTGTTTTCAAGAGGACTATGATCAAAAGAAATAAGGAAATTGATGTCGAGGCCCTCAAGAACATGGGCGACAAAAAACATATTCGAGAAGAAAAGTAACTTGAAAAAATGAATATTTAGCAGGCTATCGCCTTCTCTAAAGCAGTCTAAGAGAAAATGCATAAGGTTCAAGCAAAAGACCATAAAAAGCCTGAATAAGTTGCCATAAAAAGCAAGAAGTAGGAGTAGGAGGACAAGAAATTACTAGAGAAACCGACTCTTTAAGTTAAGGCTGAAATCGCAGACTTCAAAGGCAAGAAGCAGCTGCCTCCTCTGCAGATAAAGGCCAAGTATTAAAAGCCAATAGAGAACCTCTTTGAATAGAAATAAAAATTGTAAAAAGAACTAAAAGAGGAGAAAGTTTAAAGCGATGGGGTTTAACTCGTTGAATAGCGCAAAAAGAGGCTGCAGGAACAGCGCTAGAAGATCCGCAAAACTATGTAGAGTGAGCGCAACAAAGAAATGGAGAGTTATGCGAACAAACACGACCCATAGAACAAGGAGGTGAGCGAGGATGAGATGGAAAGGCGGGCAAATCTGGTGCGCAAATTAAGGGAATAGCTGAATTGATTCACATAGCATGTTAGCTTTCCATTCTAAGCACCAAAATATTCTAAAGGCTTATGTAAATCTACTCTTCCTTAAGTAAAATTCCTTGGGCGAAGCTCATATAATCTTTTTTTATATTGCCAAGCAATCCTGCTCGATGGTCGCATAGCCACGCCCCTTCGTTGTTCACCCCCGCGAACAGTCTCTCTTGAGCCGACATGTAATTCGCGACGAAAGGGTATTTTGAGACAGCCTTCATATTTCTAGTATCAAAAAGCTAGAGTGTCTTTTCGAAAGAGGCAAAGAAAACGTTATTGTTGCACCATTAAAGAGAAGTAGGTTTTTCGTTGAGACGTGCTAGAGGCCATTATGGGCGATGAATATCGACTAAATCCAAATTCTGCTGGGTAGATTTTACAAGCCTAGTACTGTCCAAGATGAGAGTCTCAATATGGCTCTTTAAATCGATTTCCTTGATATCAGAATCTAAGGAATAAAGGTAAAGCTGCTTCCCATCGGAAAAGTAGAACGTCTTTTCGAAGAGCTTGACTCGGCCTCCCTCGCCATAGAAATCGAACCTCTTCTCTTCCTTTTCTCGTCCCAGCACTATCTTATCCTCGCCGATCCCACAAAAATATTATTGATCGATATAAAAACTATAGAGGCCGGGGAGTTTAAAGTGCAATTACTATATGCCCTGAACCGCATCGAACTGAATGAAGGCAACCGAGTTGCGCCAGCCCAATTACTCTTGAGACTACGAAGTGTATATTTGATTCACTACTCTTAATTTAAGGTAGCTCCTTTACTAATCCATATGATATTTAGATTGACATTCATTTCTCAATCCCCAGGGTTGCCTCTCGGCTTGAACGAACCACGTTATTCTACATGTTAAGATGCCGCACTTACTTCTACTTATCGATAGTGGCTTGAACAGCAGCTAACCTCGCTCTGGCCCCCATTTCGAGGAGCTCGCGGTGTCGAGCCTCCCTGGATTGTTTGAGCTGCTCGTACTAGTTTTGAGACTAGCGCATCTTCAGCTCTAGATCACAAAGCTTTTTTTCCCTCTAAATCTAATAGACTGCCACATCTTATTGATTTTTGTTGCGACTTCTTTTGAGCATCTATTGCAGCAGTTAGCTGTTCTTGATCCGCACTTAGCTCTACACAATCTACATGCACGCCCGCTACTCCTCCCTCCTGTTGAGCTGGACCGCCAAGTCTAAGTCTAGCAGCTGGGCCTTTTAAAGAGCCCTCAGTCTTCTGGCAGGACTTTCGTACATAATAACTGACTTTCTTCAATTAATCTTCAGCAATTCCACCTAGAAGATAAGAGTGCTGTTTGAAGGTATCAGCCCCTTAATTTCTTGCTTGCCGTAAGCGAATTCTGGCGGGCATGTGAGTTTCGCCTTCTCCCCAAGTGACATCTTTGCCACGCCTTAGTCCCACCCTCTGATCACTTGTCCCGTGCCTATCTTGAACTTAAAAGGCTCTCCCCTGTCTACGGACGAGTCAAATTTTTTTCCTGAGGTCAAAGTTCCAGTATAGTGTACAGTGACTTGATCATTCTTCTTGGGGAAAGTCTTGCCATCACCAGCCTTGATGGTATCAACTCTAAAGCCCTCCATTTAAATTAAAGGATGATTTGTTGATAATCATAGAGTGGAGCGTTACTCAAGCCAATCTTGCCACCCCGCCTCCATCAATTATTGAGTTGTCAATCGATCCTTGGGGTTTATTCTTATCATCGAGCATATCAACTATTTTGCACGCTAGCTGCACTCATTTATGAAGCGAAAACTCCCGCTTTCGATCTTCTCGAAAAGAACGTCCTATTTTTGTGCGCGGAATGGGTAGTTACCTTGCAACATCACGTACAACAAAACGCCTAGGGCCCAGAGATCAGCTGCAATAGGATTGTAGGGCTATCGCTTGACGATTTCTGGAGACATGTAAGTGGGAGTGCCACAAAAATTGTGGATTAGGTTCGAACCTGCTCTTGATAATGAGATTTACTTTTAACGCTAAAGCCAAAGTCGATTAGCTTGATCTCTTTATGACGATTGAGCAAGACGTTTTAAGCCTTGATATCTCGATGCGAAATCCCGTTTCTATGGAGGTAGTCTACGGCTCCGATTATCTTATTGAAAAATTTTTTAGCTTAGCTCTCCTAGATGCACTGGTTTTTCCTTGAAATCAGATATTTGAAAAGGGAGTTAGCCCCTCCGTATTCCATCACGATTTGCATCTCTGTCGGGCATTATCTCACTCCTATCAGCATTGAAATGTTAGGGTGGTTCACTTGCCTTAGTATTTAGACCTACTTGGAAATAGCCGAGAAGTCCGCCAGCTGCTTATCGTAAATTTTGATGGCGACTTTGTTTTGGGTTTTGCTGTCGATCGCCAGTTTTACGATTGCATAAGAGCCTCTGCCAAGTTATCCGAGCACTTAAAACCTATTTTATTATCCCTTTTTTGGTCTCAACTTGACTTTAGTCCTCATCCGAAACTGGCTTCCAGGTGCATGCTGAAAATTGAGTAAGGCTTGCGTATTAGACTAAGTCATTTGCTTTTCCTTCTCCCGAGAGACAGTTCGCTCTCTGTGATGGATTTCATCAGTTTAGCTTTTTTAGGCTTTGGAACTGGCTTTGATATAGTTGATGTAGTTTTTAAAGATCGGACATTATTTGCCCTTGCCTTCACTGCGTCTGCGTAGTTCTTATCTTTTTTCAAAGGGGCTATTGCTTACTGTCCGGATGTGTCCTGCTGCTCCTCTACCTTATGTTTTTTTAGTTCGTTAGATTTCTTAAACTTTTTTTATTGGAACGACTATTTTGCCGGTTTACAGTCTCGACTTTTTTTTTGAGTTTGATGATACAGGCAAAGAGGGAGTCATGGAACGTCCAATCAGTTTATCAAGGTCCTTTTTTTAAATTTTCCTCATAATATTAATGAAGTGGTTTGATATATTTTGATACTCAATTGCAATTAATGAAAGCTTCGACTCCGATTGAGCCCCATTTCGTGAATGAAATAAATGGATAACACTTAGACAACCTTCCTTATTGCATTAACAAAAACCCTTTGGAATGTTCCAATTAAACCGAAAACTATTTTAAGTGTCTAAACTTGAATAAAGCTAAGCTTTAACACCATCCCGCTTGCAATGCTGAAGCAAAGTAGTGGATCAATAAGTGCAACGGCAAAGATCGCTACAGATTCCTACAGATCAGGCAGATCCACTTGAACAACAGTCAATATAGACCCGAGGCCTTTGAGCTGTACAAGAAAATCAAAGCACAAAGGAGCTCTTGAAATAAAATTCACATAAAATAACTTAATACCTACTTGGCCTTCTGCGAGACTGGCTTTCCCTAATATTTACTGCTTTTAGCGAGTTTGGCTATTTTCTTGCAGCGATGCACTTCCCCCATTATCTTTGCCTGTCTGCCCCATCGTCTCATCGACTCTTGGATCAGTTATAGTCCAGTTAGGATGTGTGTCTCAATATTGCTTTCATTTAGTAGCTTAAAAATGGGCTTGTCTAAGTCCTGAGTGTATTCAGGCCAGGACCTGCTCTTTCTGACGTATTAGAGACAATCCTTCAAGACGCAGAGATCAGAATTTTGGAGCATAGCGATGATAGCATGTTCATAATTGCAGTTGTCCCACCACAAGATAATTGGCTTGATGGCCTCTATCCGATCTGATAGTATTGTTTTGATATTCAGGTGGTCCTATTTGATTTCCTGAAGTAGCTATTGGAACTAATTGGGTTTCGGCTCGGCTATGGAACTGATATTGAGGTCGCCCTCGGTCAGCACTGACTAGTCTAATCCATACTCCAGGCTCACTGGTATTATGTTTGGACACACCAAGTGAGGGTCGATCTACTCGTCAACTTTTATATCGCTTAAGTTTAGCCGATCGATTTCAGATCGAATCTACGATTAAAGCTCGCTCTTGGCAAGAGGACTCGGCATCTGCAATTAAACAAGGCTTGGCGGCGAGCCATGCACTGCCAAAATCCTGTCTTTGCAGGCTTGGACATGGAGCAATTTGGCTAATTAGACTGAAGTGCTATTCAGATCCTCAGTGTTAAAGCATTAGAGCTTGGATTGGTTGTAGAGAATAATATTATTATCATGTTTGACAAGCTTGGTGGCTTATGAGGCGATATCCACTTTAAAAATGGGATGGAAGTCGTTCATGCTGATCTATAGAATGGAGCCTTACTTGTCCAGTCCGATAATGCTGTCCTCGAGGATTTTGCCGTCCCTCAAATTGAACTGCTCGCTGAAGTAGGACCGGGCGTTTGACAGCTATATTATTTAGAAGCCTTGGCTCAGACCGACAAGCATTACATTGTTCTTCTGGTGTAGAAAGGAGATGGTCTGGTCATAATTTTTGACCAGAGTCTGCTTCTTGTTCCTCTGGTCGAAGAGAGTGATCGAGTTCTGATTGTACACGAATATTTTTCCAGACTCTCCAGGGAAAAACCTATTAGCTTCGTTCCCAACCCTTACTTTTAGATATTCCGCCTGTTTTTAAATGTCCCAAATTTAAAAAACACCATGCTCCAAGCTCGTCAGCAATCTCCAGCCCCAGATATTTACCATTTAGAACTAATAGATTTGTCCTAGAGAGGAGTAGTGTGAGTGAGGTTTTTTGTGGTTAGCTTTAAGGAGATGGATTCCAGCGGAGTGCTGACAAGCTAAAATGGTGAGGTCAGGACTGATGAGTGCCTTTGTTAGCTCCTGCCCAATTTGAAATGAATTAAGATCCTTAATTTTCATTTTATAAAATTTGTTCTCAATTTCATTTGCACATAGGTAAGTCCAAGCTTTCTTCCTTTATTTAACCGTTCCGCAGCCTTATCAGCTGAATTAGCAGGTCTTTGCTGATCTACTACTTTATCACTGAGTCCTGCTCGTAAAGTTTGTGCGAAAGGATGAAATCCCGCATCCAACGAGCCAATGTTTTTTTTTACCCCAGCATCTTTTTCCTAAAAAACTAGATCAAATTAGAGCAGCTAGAATCAAGGTTATGTCTTTACTTCTGACATAAGCATTTGCTAACTCGTTTCTAAATGAGAGGAAAGAAGCCTTTATATTTGATTTCCTCCTTTCCAAAGAAAATTTAGAATAGCGTGAGTTCATGAATTACAGGCTCGAGCTTGTCCTCGATGTTGATTCGCCAGAAAAATTTCTGCTTGGTGATCGAATCCATTTTCTAGGCTCTTTAAAAATTTTTATCCACCAGGGAAATCGGCAAATATAAATTAGTAAAATTGTTTTAAAAGTCCATGAACCGAACAATGAAGCTAAGGAGGAGAGAGAAATAGGCATTTTCATTTGATGTGAGTTGCACCTCAACGGTCCTGAACTCCACTCGCCAGCCGATCTCGCTGGTGGGAGAGGGAGGCGGCTTAAAGCGAACATTGTTCCAATTAGAAGATTGGAGGTGCTAAAAGATGACGTTGCCCTACTAAGGCTCATTAAGAATTCCATCATAAAGAATGATGAAATCTCTAAGAGCCAGGAAGCTAAAATGCCTGAGCAATATTGGGTCGACAGAGAGGCCCATCTACTTCACCTTTCTTTTGGCTTATTACTAGATCTATTTGTTAATTGGAAATTAAAGATCTGAGTACTTCTCGAAATTCCACTCGACCTAGCTAAGGTACATGCTGATTGAGCTGTATCTGCTCTTCGGGATGTACTTGCTGCTTTTAGGGTTTATCTACTACTAGGTGCGGTCATCCACTGAACTGCTGATGATCGACCACCTTGTGTCAGTCTATAGCAGCTTGCCTTTTGCGAAGGGAGTGGCTGCAGAGAGCGATAGAAAGAGGGGGGAGAGAATGGAGAGTTGGTCATAAAGATACCGAGCATGTGATAAATTTTTAGTGAGATAAGTGGCCTGAAGGCAGCACATGCCCATACCAAAGGCCATGGCATCCATATAGACATAGCCTGGATAGGGCTATTAAGTAGTAGGCTTCATATTGGTCTTAACATCTTTGAAGATTGGTGGCAAAATTTTAACTTTAGAGCCTCGTCGCTTCCTGATATTGGCAGTCAGCCCTGGGAACCGAGGGTGATCGCTGATCCATTCATCGTCAATAAACAGGCTTTCTGAATATACATTCTTGCAGTTCGAAAGCCGATCCCCGAAGAAAGGCAAGGAAGGTATGGTGATGACTTGGCAGGGAAGCCTCTCGAACTAGCTATACCGCTATCGCATCGACCTAAAGACCTCGCAGATATTGGTGATGGACTCATAGGGTTTGTGGGGGATCGTTTAGATCATCCACTTGCCGTACTAAGACATAGATTTTATGTTAAGTTCTGGAATGTTCTTTGGAAGGTACAAGCCGAGAGGCTCGATAGTTATCATATGGGCCTATATTTAGTCTCCCCAGACCATGCTGAGGCAGTCATCTGTAGCACTTTTCCAGCCTTGGTAAGCTTTGACCAAGTTAAGGAATTGGGCGAGAGCTCTGCTTTTGAGCTGTCTTTGGATTGGCCTCAGCTACTCGAAGTCAAGGACCTCTCCCAACTTATCTAAATAGCCCATTATATATAATTATAATTTGATAAGAACCAAGCTTATTTTTAATGAAAACTATGCCGTTAGCTTCCCTCAAAGACCTTTCTCATGACAGCTTCACTTCCTTAAGAATTAAGGCTGACCCTCGCAACAAGACCCTTCAGATACTTTCGGATGGGCGGGTACAGACCCCCCCAAAACCCATTTTCGACCCTGACGAGATTAGGAATTTTTCCGTGATCGTTTAGAAAGTTTAGAATTAGTTCATCAAGTATAGCAAGTAAAACAAAAATATAGCCTGGGAATCGCTCAAAAAATAGCTAGAAAATCAACTACTCGAGGGCTTCAAAGTGCATTGGGAATGGCTACAATCCCAGCGAAGAGAGCCGAGCATGCTAGGGAGCAGGATGCTAGACTCTTAGTGTTCGGACCTAACAAGTTCGGTTCGAACGCAATAAAGTGCGTTCAAAGACTGGAGGCTTTTCCATTAATGAGAATAAATCAGAGACAACAAAACACTCTTATGCAGGACTTGTCCTATTCGACTTCAGGCTCTTTCGAAATTTGGTTTTCGTATAGTTTTAGATATCGGCTTTTCTACTACAGCACTTGCATCTCCCTAATTCCTTGCCGATTCATCTAAATCCCTGTTCTCAGCTGCTTGTTGTGTTACTTCATCAAGTCGTTCTAGTAGTCATAACGGTGAATCTAGCTCTACAAACTCGAGAGCCGCCCCTACGCTATCGCTATTATCTACTTTATCTTCTTGCCGTTGAGGTTATTTACTTTTGCTCTCTCTTAGAGCAGATTCTTATTAAAATGCAATTTCATGGAATCTAGGATCCTAGTTTCTAGTTCGCTGAGACTGGACTGTCCTACCTCCTGCTCAGTGAGAGAGATAAGCTCGAACTTGGAGAGGCTTTTCTTGAGACCTGAAAAATCAAATTCAATAGGTTTTTCCTATCCGAGTCTAAGACAAGTCTAAGAAGCCCTGTTTTCTTATTAGAAGGCCCTCTTTAATTTCTCAATATTTTTTTCGAAGACCTATTTCTCTTTGATCTTAGTCCGCAGATACAGCTAATTTTACAGGTCAAGCAGCATCAAGTTGTTGTTGGGCAGAGGGCCGGCTATTTGTTTGGCCGCCTTTAGTAATTCCACTTTCAGCTGCCTATTGTAAAAAGTAAATTTGTAATAATTCTGTTCCTTAATTGTTTCGATCAAATTTTAATAAATAGTTGCAAAGCTCTTAAAGATGGCGTTGGCAAGGATAGATAACTAAATTTAAATGACAGGATGACTATCATACTCAAGGGAGAGCCAGTAGCCGAAAACTGCAGGCTGGACCTAGCTATGCTAAATTTTCTTCAGTTAGGATGAAAGGCATTTGAAGCTTAAATAGGGGGACAAACCCTTGTCGTTAATGAAAAGGAGAGTCCGTTTTTTAGAATAGGATGGCATTTATTTGAGAGTGTGCTATATCTTTTAAATTTCGAACTTATCGAAGCAGAGGCAGCAAACAGTGCTGGCAAAGTACTTGAAGATGCACCTCTTTATGAAAGTCGTAAAAGGAACTGCTAAAAACGCTATTTCCCTTAATTACTCTGATTAAAACACCTCAATTAGAGTCCTTTCAGACTAGGAGTGCGTAATATAGCGGAGGTTGAGCTAATCAATCGCTCTTTTCAGATTATTTTATTAAAAATAGAGGAGGAACACCATCCTGGCCTTACTATTCAAGTCTTAGTTCAAAATATTGACTTACAGATGCGATTTCTGTGGGAATAGCTAAGGCTGTTAGTTTTTATACTACTTTAGTCCAGTGGAATTGTCTTTGAAGACAGTCGCAAGTTCTAACGAAGTTGATGAGGACGTAAAGGAGTTACGATTGTATGGCCGAGGGGCTGTCAGTAGTTCTCTTTGAATTTATAACTAATTCATTCATAAAGAGAGTCATCGACGATGACGAGACCTCATGTCTATGTAGTTTCTTAAGAGAACTTCGTCTAGTAGATCCATCCGGGATTACCTGCTACTAACAGGTTTGCTTGATCGTCTTGATTCCGATTAGCGATCATCCACCAGATGTCTAATTTTCGACTTATTAAGCTGCTACTACTTGAGCAGTTGTTTAAGCTTAGCATTCTAATGCTCAAGTTTCTTGAGTTTGCTTTGTAAGTGGTCGAGCTATTGGCAATTTTCCCTGTCTAGTTTTTTATATTTGTGAAGCTACTTAACTAAGATCATGTTCTCGAGCTTCTCGTTCGTCAGTAGCTTTTATAACTTTTAGGCGTCTCTCCAGCTGGACTGCACGCTCTCACTATGGCGGGGCTAGATCGCTTAGCCTACATCGGGTTCACTTAGTTTCTTTAGGTAAGAGTTAAGCTCCTTTACCAAATTTGATTTAGTCGAGCAGTTTGGCTAGCGTTTCTCCAATTTGAATTCCCTGCTGATTGTCTAGGAAATTTAAGGCTCCTCAAGAGAAAGATTGGTGAGGTTGTGTTCGATGGTCTTTGTCTTGAGCTTGGCGGTCGGCAGGTCGACCTGTTCGATTTCAATTGGCGTTTAACTCTTATTTTTTTCAATCAGTTGGGCCCTGATATAGGAGAGGTTGTCCTGATTGAGGTTCTGAAATATTCTTTCATAGTCGGGGTCGAAGGTATAGGTGGGGGGAGTGTCGGCAGTTCTCTTTCCTGTGAATATAAGTACTTCCATATCCTCTTGCTCTGTTCTCCATTCAAATAAAATTACTTGATGGGAGCTCATTGCATTTCTATAGGGGAATATGACCCTGAAAGCTATTTGTATTCAACTCACCAGGCAGTTCAGCTGGGTCTCGGCTACGCAGCCCAACCATTCTGGGTAGCTTTTCGACCATTAGTCTATACACAAAGGGCAAGTCCGACTTCAGCACATCCGCCTTTCAAAATCCTACTCGCTGCGAGCCTAGAGCGGGAAGATATTGATTGAGTAGGATGAGAAATAGCCTACCCCTTTTAAGTTTCGAATAAGAGTCAAAGTTATTAACTCCGAATGCGAAATGACTTTAGAGAGCAAGCGAGGATAACTGTTTTTTTGGGAGGTCCTTGAAAATTAGTGCTTGCTGGAGGAGGGCCACGTTCTCAAACTTGGAAAATCAGTTATGACTGTCGCTAAAATCAAAACTGATATCACTGACACTTCTTCCAAAGTTTTCAACCATAGACTCGCCTGCAAGGTCTGTCTTTAAAACAGTTTCACTCTCACCGATCCGCTGATATAATCCTGCAAGTGCGCAGGCTCAATGGCCAAAGTTCACATCGAATGCCTGCGTAAATTCATCTTCAAAGCTCCCAAAAACGAGCGGGGTGAATACATCTGCAACCTATGCAACAGCCCAATAAAGAGTATAAAGCTTACAAGACGCTTACCAGATAAACGGTTAAACAGTTTACTTATAGAAGCAATACTTTAACGCTCCGTTCATAAAATTCGATATGGAGCAACAACAGAAGAACAACTTGTTCCAAAGAGAAGTGATTGGCATCTTCGAGTCCATTGACAAAATATCTATCGGCAGGTCTAAACATTGCAATATCAATATCGAAGGCGATATGACCATCTCTCGTTAGCACGGACAGCTAACTCTCAAGGACAGCAAAATATACTATAAGGATTTGAAATCAAAGTTCGGCAGCATCAAGAAGAAGGGGAATCGGGTGTTGGTGAAAGGAGGCAAGACAGTCCGCCTGCAGATCAACGAGTTTATGATGGAGCTGAAAAACTGTCTCAGCGCGTGATGTTTAATGTGTTGCTGTCTACCTCTCGAAGCCTAATTAAATGAAGAATTGGTAATAGGAGAACAGGCTAAAACAATTCAATTCTAAAATCAAAAATGTAAGGCCCACTCTCAAGCAGACATAAATCCCTCGCGCACTTAATTCCGCTCTCCAGCCCATTCTCTCTCTTCAGGAAACTCAGGTCTACAAGCTTCTCAAAACCTTTGGATTGCAGCAATACGCCCGATAAATGAGGTCACGCGGATTCGAGTCAGACTTGGGACGGCTTTTGGCTCTGACTAACGAAGGGCTTAGTGAGCTGATGGATTAAATTAAGGTTTACCCTGGGCATCAAATCAAGATGAAGAATATGTTGGTCTAACTGAAAAAAAATAACGGGTAACTGAAAGGCGAGTAGGAATCTCGGAGCTTCAAGAAGAGCACTTTCTCAAAGGCGGATTTTTCCTAGGAAATAAAGCTTCCCTTCATCCCCTCAGTGAGTAATAGCAAAAAGGGAAACGAAGTGTTTTCGGCACTAAGAACCACTGGCAAACGTGAAATATTCTCAAAGGAATTGGGCTAGTATTAAGATGATAATTAATTTCTCATCAATGAGCTCAACCAGAAGATGGGATATGACACTGCCGAAAGCAAAAGAAAATAAATCAAGTCCATCGCCACCATCATCAAAAATACTCACAAGCTAACTCAACCTAACTCAGGCAAAAAGGAACTTAGAGCCAACTAATCTTACGAGTAAACTGTTTGCAGGAGTAGTAAGAGATTTGCATCCAAATAACGCAAGGAAATCCCTAAAACGATGACATCAAAGGCCCCATCCAGATCGAATACTCAGTAACCAAAGAAAATAGGCTGCCATTCAATCTTGAGGAGAAAGCGGCTGCTGATCGATATCGACAGCCTCAAATAAAACTACAATTACGAAAACGCTAGGAATTCCATGAAATCAATCGATGGCTCTCGAATGACGTCGACTATCATAAACATCGATATCTAAGAACTTTGCTTTTGCACTGCTTATATGATTCTCAGCTGGATAAGTCCTACTAACAAATATTATCCCTCCAAAAGAAAACTCATCTCATCAGAGTTGTAATGTGTTTCCAAAGCTTCCCTCGTTGAGCCGCCTTCCTTGCCTACTGAGGATTAAGCTAGGGTCGATGAGCTTTCAGAATCATCCTAAAACTACATGCCGGCTTAAACAAGCCATCTAAGAATGAGCCAAACAAGTAATTTTTCAAACTCAACTTCTTAGGTGGATTTCGGTTTTTCTGATCCCGTGTAAGTGTTCTTCGAGTAATAAATAAGCGAGGTGGACTAGTATGTCCCTCCTCCAGAGATATTGGCCAACTATATTAAAAACATCATGAACTCAGCTAAAATGGAGAGGTAAATACCAATCATGGCCCTTTGTTACATCAAACGATTTTTATTTAACTGCCAACAGCTTATCCTGAACACTTACAATTACAAGCGAGTCGTAATGATAGCATTGCTGTTGGCCTCAAAGATATGGGATGATTAGTCCTTCGAAACACCCAGTTTTGCCCAGGCTTTCCCTAGTTTTTCAACTGTCTTATTGAACTAGATGGAGAAGGTCTTTTTGGGGTTCCTAGGTTATGATCTGACAATCGAAAAAAGGGCGTATGTCTAAATGTACATGAGCATGCGAGCGAACTGGAGCATATCGATGCGTTCTTACCAAGTGCGTAGCCTGAAGGTGTAGCGAATCCTGGAGCTGCAGCGGGGACGGGAAGTGATCTGGAAGGGGAGCGAGCGGCGACGAGACAAGTCGAACTGAGTTGTGACTGGATATATAAAGAATAACCAAAGACTAATTAAGAGTAATAATTATTCTACCATGTTCGTCGTCTTTATCCAAGTTGCCTTTTCTGACTTGAATTGCGGCTTCACTCCTCACTTCGCAGACTTCCTTGCCAAGTCCTACTCCTCCTATGCCTTCGAAAGCAAACTTGTTCGCTGCGGGTAGTACGGAGGCTTCAATTCCTCCCAATATAGAATCCAGAAGGTTCCAATCATTTTCATCCATGGCAACTCCGATGTGGCCTTCGGAAAGGGCACTCAGGACGGCTACAAGGATTGGCAGACCGGCTTCAGAAAAATGGCAAATTTTATGGTGGACCACGGCTATTCCTCGGGCTAGTTGTATACTTTTACCTGGGGGAACGGCAACGATTCGCAGGCCTCTCAGAATTATCATACAAAAAAGAGCGTGGTGCAGGTAAGGGCGTTCATAAAAGCAGTCCTTGAGTACACCAATTTCAGCCAAGTAAACGTAATCGGGCACTCGATGGGTGTTACTCTAGCCAGAAAAGCAATAAAAGGCGGAAACGGGAAAGACGAAAAGTAAGGCTCTTACAATATAGGAGATTCTATCAAAAGCTCTATAAAGAACTTCATCGGAATAGCTGGTGCAAACCTAGGACTAACTGCTTGTTATAGTTCGTAAATTCTACCCACATGCTCCAAAATTGATGGCTTCTACCCGGGGCTGCTGCCCACCTCAGGCCCTTCCACTTACTTGGCCGATCTCAAGACTGGAGGAGCAGAGGCACAATATGTCTACAGTATTTGGTCCTAATATGATGACTTAATAGGATTCGGATGCGTAGTGTACGGGAAGATAACATCAAGAATCGATGGACAGATGGGTGAGGTGGTGAAGAAGACAGCAGACTGGACACACTTCAAGCTGCGAGATGAGTCGGGGAGCGACGTGCTGCAGCTTTTCTAAAAAAGCGAGATTTAATGAATGCTTTATGAAATATTTAAAATATTTAAGGTCATGGGAATATTTAAAGGTTCGTTCGCAAGTTTACGCTTTTCTAGTTTGTTATTATCACTTATTGCTGATTCTTGAGACATCCGTTTTTCAAAGCGCATTTGCCGACAGTAGTTGCTGCCGCGTTATCGGCAGTAGACAAACAAAGCTACCAGCAGGCTTGCTTGTTATCGCATTTCTTTTCGCAGTTTTTCAAAATGTTGTCACAATTTTTGTCAGCTAAGCAAGCATTCCACTAATCTGGGCATTTTTCAATTGTGCAGTTTTTCAAGTCAGAAGGCAAAGCAGGGAGTGTATTGACTTATTGCTGATTTTTGAGACATCCATTTTTTAGTGCGCATTTGCCGACAGTAGTTGCTGCAGCGTTGTCAGCAGTAGATAAACAGAGCTCCCAGCAAGCTTGTTTATTATCGCATTTCTTTTCACAGTTTTTCAAAATGTTGTCACAATTTTTGTCAGCTAGGCAAGCATTCCATTAATCTGGGCATTTTTCAATTGTGCAGTTTTTCAAGTCAGAAGGCAAAGCAGGGAGTGTATTTATGACAGGCTATTAGTTTAGACAACCGTTTTTAACTGCGCACTTCGCAACAGCTGTGGCAGCGCCATTATTGGCAGTTGAAAGGCACATTTCCCAACAAGTCTGTTTGTTGGAGCATTTCTTCTCACAATTTTGAAGAACAGCCTCGCAGTGCTTATCTGATTGACAGTTAGCCCACTCTTTCGGGCATTTTTCCAAAGTACAATTTTTCAAGTCACTAGGTAAGGCGGGTAGGAATGGCTCTGATTAATGACCATGCCAGTTAATCTGGCTCTTTTTCTATTACCATCTGTTAAAGCAGTTATAAAGTTAAAGTCCCAAGGAATGTTTTTACTTAAGACAGCTCATTTAGCATTTCCTCATGTCTTTGAAGGAGTCGAAAATGTCAAAGCATTAGTCTCTACAGGCCTTAAACAAAGGCTTGCAAGTTTAATCGGCAAGACAGCTGTCTAACTTTTTGAGACAGCATTTAGGCCCGAATTGACCATGTGGCGCTCCAGGAGGAGGCGGGCCTTGTGGTCTTTCATGTGAATCCCATTGAGGTGGCTTATGATTATGCCCGTCGGGACCTTTGTGTGAGTGGACAGCGATCAAAAATAGTTGTATCATTAATTATCGGTAAATTAACGAAAAATTGACTTATGAACTAATTAGATTTGCAAATTCAAAACAAGAAGCTGGTTGTACAGTCGCTCAAGAGTTCCGTCGACTCCTTTCCCCTCTTGGTCCAACGACATCGTGAGGCTATCCTCTTCAAACTCCAACCGCTTTTCCAGCGAGTCCAGGAGCAACGCAGTGTTGTGGAACAGCTTCAAATCCAGTCGTAGAAGCTGTAGGCCTACAAACAGATCCTGCTACAACGGAGAATGTAAGGGCTCTGATGAAAATATTGAGTATGATTAAGTTTCATGAAGAATAGACGCAATATTAAATAAAAGGAGAGATTGAATCCCCCAGTCCTGCGTTTTTTTTCTCAGTCGAGACTGCCCACCCTTACTATTTTCCCTAAATAAGTTGCCTCCTGTGATCTCACTTTCTACTTTAACTCGCAGGACGAAAAGATTAAGCAGACTCTACTCATGCGTGGCTGGAAATAGCTGGTCAATCCGCGGACAGAAGTCAGTCTTAGATGGATCTATGTGGATCACCCTAAGCACTACTCCTAGCCTGGCCTCATCAACCACTTCAAGAACAATAAATAACTAACATCCAAGCAATAGCTTGTCAAGAATATGCGTTAGGCTCCTTATGAGCTGCAGACTCACTCTTTTTTTCCCACGAGCTATCTCATCTTCAACAAGAACTAACTTAAGTAGTTTAAGCAGGAATTCTTTTTCAATCAGATGATAATCCTCCTCCGCAATCACCTGGATTACTTCAAATCCAAGCAGCCCGAATTCATCGCTGAGTTCGATATTTGCTGGAGCATCAAAACCAAACCTCACATCCCTAACAAAGTCAGGTCGATCTTAGGCTTCATGGCCAAGAAGTAAGACCCCTCGTTCCTAGTAAACATGAACCTACTTCACGAACTGGTCAAATATTTCAGGAATAAGATTAGTTCTTTATTCATCAATTAAAAGAAATACAACCAGCATCACTACCTGGAGTTCAACTAATTCTAATTCGCCAAATTGGCTGCCAACTTAGCCGAGTGGGAGAAAGGCCTGTTCTAGCCCTTTGACAGTACACTCCCAGGATTCTCATTTCATTTTTATTGTACTCCCTCAAAATACCTCATCTATAAAGTTTATAAATACGCCAAACGGATAAGCATGTATGAGCCAGCCCGGTGGAGGAACGTGCGAAAGAATCTGTGGATAATCAAGCCTTGTTAGCACTCCAAGGGTTGTGGAATCCACCTTACCAAGTCTTTCCAGTAGGCTCAGGCTAGCGTCTAAAATATGAGCGCTCGGCTGGTCCAGAAGTATATTGAAAACCCGCTGATACTATCGTTCTAGGAGGGCAACCATCAAGTCTACAACGGCCGAAAATTCGACATAAGGCAATGGGTACTTGTGACAAGCTTCCTTCCTTTAAAGGCCTACTTCTTCAATCGGTGCTATCTGAGATTCTGTAGTGAGCCCTTCGATATCGATGACCACAGAAAATTGAATAAACACGCCACCAACTACTCCTTGAACAAAAAGAACTTCACTGACCTGGTCTTGAGTGTAATGTCTTCATAATAGTTCTAGCGCTTAATCGGAGTGCCCCAATGGAAAAAGATACAAAAACAGATGAAGGAAATTGTTGTTTCGACATTGCAAGCCTGTCGCAACAATATTGTCCAGCTAGACAAAAGCTTTGAGCTTTACGGGTTCGATATCCTCATCGACGAGCAGCTTAAGTGTCACCTCCTGGAAGTTAATTTGTCGCCGGCCTGCTAGTAGCGGACAAGTTTCTTGTCAGCGTATCTAACGGACATGGCAGAGGGTCTGCTATCGATCGTGCTGGATAAGACCGAATTATTTCTGAAGAAAAATCGATGGTAAAAACTGATATTCTAGGAGCATGTCCCATTCGGAGGTAGATAGCTTAAGAACTTATAAATTAGAGGGATGAAGATAGAGTCTAGACGTTAGCGGCAGCATTAATTAAATAAAAAGGAGCGAGCACGCTGGCTCATTGCTGAGCTCATCCGCTACATGAGACTACAACATCGACTCTCATGTTGATTATTTGTTAGTATTGTCTTTAGACTATTATATTCTAATTATGTAGATGCTACCAGACCAGGTCCCAGTTATCAAACTAATAGCAGCCCTGCCACTTATGCTGCTGCTTTTCGGTCTGCAGCTGGTCGTGGGACTGGTGGGATTACTCGTCGATATTGTCTTGCTTTACTGCTTCGTCCCATATTTATTTTTCGTGTTTGCTTATTAACAGATTTTGCTTTACTTTTCTTGCTTTGGACTGTCAGAATACCAATTAAGCCAGGTCCCACAATCTTGGCAACTCTACAAACAAGGACAAATCTGCGATTACCTCCGCTCGAATAAGGGAATATTAATGAGGAGTATTGTTATTCCAATACTCGCCGTCCTCGGGGTGCTCGAATTGAGTGTATTTCCGTTCGAACTCATCCTCGTGATCCTGACTCGAGCGAGATACTACTTCAAGGTCAGCGAGAGACTACTAACCCTTGTAGTCCTCCTCATACACTGGACTTAATGAATTATATTTTAAATGTCTAAGCTTTATACCACTGAAAAATGCACTATCGATCCATAGGACTAGCAGCTTATTCGCTGCACTGTCACTACCACTCGCTCGGTTTTGAAGGATGGTCGCTGGGTTGATTAGGTCGATAAGCGCATCGAGCGCAGGCCTATCGAAAGTTCGAGATAGCGAGGCTTGATGGACTTCAACACTGGACCTATTTGGAGCATGATGGGTCCGTTTATTGGTGGATTCATTCAAGACCTGGGCAATCTTGATTCTGAAGTCCAAAGAGTCTGGGACGGGATGTCAAGGGATTTCTAATAAAATTCGAGAAAGGAGCAGTCGCACAGCAGAAATTCAAGGAGAAGTGAAAAAGTGTATGACCTTTGAAATTCATTAATCAATATGTTCATAAACCTGACTGATTTCAGTCTAGGGCTATAGTTGCATCCACACTCTTAATTAATTCCCAACTATTTATCGGCTGCTGCTGGAAAGGGTCTTGCCATCATAGCAAGTCTCGCTGGCTAATGAGCCGCCTTTCAGCTAGGTCTTCAAGAGAACTCCTGCAGATAACTAATGATAGCATCCATCGGCTACAGTTTAATAGGTGATAGATTTGTCCTAAAGGCCATCGTTCCAATCGATATTGAAGATGAGTCGAGCGCCATCATCAGGAGCAGTTATCTTATAGAATCCATGGAGAGGTGGTTTGCCTTTGGAGTATATGCATTTCTAAGGCTTTAATCTCCAAGTACCTAAGAAGGGCTAGAGAAGAGTAGTTTTGACAGCCAAACAACATACAGCCTAGAACACGAATGGACCAGTCTTATTACATTTCAAAAACTTCTACTTATAGAGCTGAATTATATCATTCTGTTGCTATTTGGTATACGAACTTAGCATTTGCTTCTTGTCATCTGATTAGAAGTAGCGATCCACATCCTTCGGACCATTCAGCTAGTAGGGACAAACTTATTTCCACAGCTTTATCACCTTGAACCCATGCTGATTTAGTTTCTGCTTTAATTTTATAGGGTCAGACAGGAAAAACGGGGAGTGAGCAGTGGATGAGTGCGTTGGACTCAATTTTAGTTAATCAAGAACTTAGCTCAGTAACGTGAAATACTTACATTGCTATTTATCACCCCATACTGAAAGAGCCAATTTTCCACCAGGTTTTAGAACGTTAAAAACCTAATCGAGGAAGAGATCAGGATCGTGGGTATGAATTATAACCTGATTGGCTAGCACTCCATCGAAACTATTGGACTAGAAAGGCATTTTGTTAGCACAATAAAATTACACCCCTGGCAGAAAGCTGTTGAGAGCTTGGGCCTGTTTGATAAGAGACTAACATATTTAGAAGCAATGGTAGCTCTGAGCCTATGAGAGCTGAGAGTAAAATATAGGCAAATTGCAGGCCCTCCCACAGCCTATATCAAGAATTCGAGGGGGGTGGTGCTGGTTGAGGAGGGAGAAGAGAGTGAGCGAAAAGTGTTGAGGAGTTTGGTCAAGAGTCGAGTAGTATGAGGCGAAAGACTCCCACTTCTACTTTACAGATTACATCAAATGAAAAAGCATATTTGTTGAAATGAAGAAGCTGCGGAAGCAGGTTTAGGCCCATCCCGACTTCGAGATGACTGAAGGTAATAAGATCCGTTGTATTTCAACAGGACATGAGATGCCAGCCGAAGCGGACTGTTTCCAGTCCTATCTCAAAGGCCCTTCTTACAGGCGAGCTTGCTAGTAAAATTTCGCATTGGAGGACTACCCATATCTTACTCCCTTTAAGGGCAACTTACATTTTCTCTTTTGCTAGCTAACTAGAAAGCGAATCCCGCGAAGGAAATCAGCAGTACTGAGACATATCGGCAGTCCGAAGTACCAATCCTTAGCAAAAGCCTTACAATAAAAGTAAAAGGAGAAAGAGAAAGCCAAAAAGGCTCCCAACGAAGAGAATCTAGAGCGTTAGCTGCAATAGATGCAGGAGCTATTGGTATAGCAACCTGAAGTCCCGAAGAAAAAAAAAACCAAAATGCAGGGGTGATTATAATAATTGATTTGTTTGAATCACACTGTTTAATTTAATGATTGGCAACGAAAAGCAGGACTACAAGCCCTCCAAACGCAACTCTCTGCAGCCGCCTTCCACATTCTCGCTGGCCTGGGTTGGGGAGGAGAGTCAGTCCAAACGGCCTGTCACTAACAAGCCAGGATACATAGAGTCTAGCAAAGGAGTCAGTAGAAAAGAGGCCTACAAGCTGATAAACCAGTACTAAGACCTGGACAAAATGCCCAAATAAGAGATGTAAAAGGTGATAAATTTCTATTAGGATCAAGGTAGAAAGCTGAAAGAGAGTGAACCCAAGCGGACAGTGCGTCGCGAGCTATCGTCCCAACTAACCTTCGGCTAATACGACTACTTCAAATAAAACAAAGTCAAAAAGTGAATGATCATATTTATTATACATGAGGTGCTCCTCTACCCAGTCCAGCTAGGCTCCTCCAAAGTGCTCGTCACAGGGGACGACATAAATTGGAAATTCGACTTTAGCCAGTCCAATTTCAACTATACCATCCTGCAAGTTAGCACCATCCTAGACAATCAACCTCATTAGGCTTTTCTCTTATATCAAGGCAAACTCAATCTGATAAACCTGTACAATTTATCTGGCAAAATAAGCTACGAGCACGACAAGACCAAAGACATCACCTCAGCTGACAAGATTATCTACTTTCCAGGTGACTCTAACTACCAGATCTCGGGCTTCTTGATATACCCCTTCTACATTTACTCCAACTTCTCTATTGTCAACGTAAACGGCCTTAATGTGGTCATCGGCGGAGTGACAGCCAGAGGCAACTATCATACCTTCGAAGAGTCAAAAGTAAAAGATCGAAATCTCGGCTTTAACTCCAGAATCATCACCACACCCGTCCTTACCTCTGGCAACAGCTTCCTCATCAATCTTATCACCGACCTCTACGATGGCTACCTATACACCTCAGTTATGGTCTCTGTCAAAAGTAATAAGTACACCTGGAAAATGTGGCTCGGACTAGGCGTCAATCATTACAAAATGGAGGAGCAGGACATAATCGGGATTACCGACAAAGGCGAAGTCATCGACGGTTACTCATTTTATCAATCCAACGTTTCGTTCTCGTCAGACGCCAACTACACAGGCGTGTATGCATCAACCTGCACGAACAATATCGAGACGCTGTCTAGCAACTCCAACTAAGCATTCATTTTCGTTAGCTTCAGAAGACCCCTGCTTTCAACCGACTAATTCTGTGACGATAACATCTACAACGATACTACTCTCTGCCTAATCTACAGGGATAATCCTCCAACAAAGTTCAGTCTATGGAACAATTAGCACTAAAACCCATATTGCTTCAGTCTCTTCGGGACGCTGATAGTAGCTGCCTTAGCGATCTGGCTGCTTTGATATTAGTATTATAAGCAATCAATCACAAGTTGTAGAATTGGCATTGTTAAGCCTCATTTTGAGCTAATTGACATGGTTATCCAGCTTCTGCGCGAGGTTGTCAGGGTCGAGTATGCCCTGCTTAGAGCTTTGCTTCATAGGGGAGAACAAGTTTAGCCGAGGAGAGACCGAGAACATCTTGTTTTGGGGCATATTGAGCTCATCCAGCTTGAGCTATGGGATGTCTTATTCCTTGAGCTACTACTAATTGTTGAGCTAATCGAGGCATTAATAAATGCGAGAGTAATCGTATTCGATGGTCTCCTTGTTCTACTTCTCCTTCAACTCGAGGTTGATGGAGATCGGCTCGAACCTGGGAGTCTAAGGCGAGAGCTGCGGGAGTCTTCTGGGCCTGGGACGCTTCTTGATGGACTTGCGGCGTTTGTTCTTGCCTTTGTGGTCGGTCTCCTCCCGCTGCTATTCGTAGAGTTGGTTGAGCTCTATAATCTTCTGTATCACACTCTAGAAGTGTTTCTTTTAATCTTATGTGAGAAGGATGTCCTCTCGTCCAGGTTTGATCCTCGCGAATTCCAGCAGGCTGTTCTGGATGCCCAGGCACAGTTAGCTGATCTAACCCCCTTCTGCGAAGCAGTTTAGGATTTGCGAGAGGATGCAAGGTTTGATGGATCTCATTTGGTGAGTACTGTTTTTGGAACCCAGGATTTTGTTGATTCTACGAAGGCTTTTTCGGATGGTGGAGTAGAAGTGGTTCTTGATATTGTTGTCAGTTCTGCCGGGCAAGTGTTTGGCTATTTCAGTCCACTTATTACCGAATTCCTTGTGCTTTTAAAAGACAATTTTCTCTTCTTCGTCGCTCCAGGGCTTCTTGTTGATAGATGGGTCCAGATGATTATGCCAGCGTTACCTGCACTGTTTGCCAGTGCGCTCCTGGAACCCATATTTCTCTGTCATGCGTTGAGCGACTTCAGCCCATTTCTTGGTGCCGAGCTTGTTGACAAGCTGAATGATGATGTCATCTTCCTGGTTAGCGCTCTACGTCTGGGTCGAAGGACCTGCGATCGGACATTATATAATTAAAGACTTCATTGTTAATATTGATGTTTGTTACTTTGGTAGTGCCCGTCCGGCTCCACCTCTTTCTCCTTGGCGGCTACGACGATCTGTAAAACTCAGATACCTTCGAGGCTATTGCCGCTGCCACAAATAAATCTAGGCATCCTGATTGCGGATATAATTGGACTGCAACCCGCTGTCCAAGAGTGGCTGTGGTGACCTCCGCAGCCAGTAGCACTTAGGCCGGCAACATTGATTACGAATAAGGCGATGACATGATAGCTCTCAAAGACTTATTCACAAGCATGGGCTTTTCCCCGAAGCATGTCTCTGCCCATATCGATAATTACAATACCGCTACTGACCTAGCCAGCCATTAAGGGAGGGCTAATTTAGACATTATGATGGCCGCAGATGTAGTTTACTTTGATGGGGGCGACCAATCTCGGCATGCTTGCACATGGTTGAATAAGGATGGATCATATAAATCAATTCTTTCTCTGTTGTATAATAGGTTTAAGAGGGGGGAAGTTGTAATTGCAGGCACGTCAGCTGGAAACGCAATTATGGGCGGGCTGACTTACGGTGAAGGGAGCTCCTTCGGACACCTCTTTTTTTCGAGGAAAGTTGGACTGGCTTAAAAGAACATAAAAGACGGGTAAACAAGTGGTCTAAGCGATATCCGTAACGGGACTGGCGATGATAATCTCCAGTACAATTAAAATGGAGGCTTCATGACCGGATTTAACTTCATTTAGAAATTCGCTGTTGACACTCATTTTGATCGAAGGAGCAGACTGATCAGGATCCTGCCTGATATGCAGCAATTAGGATTCAAGTTGGGAATAGGCTGCGATGAGCACACTTCTCTGCAGGTCAGCAACAATGTAATGAAAGTGCAGGGCAATAATGGTGTCTTCATCATAGACGCGTCTAAGGCAATTTTCAGCAAGAAAGAGCCTTTCTAAGTCGAGGATGTGATACTACACTATCTGAACAGAGGTGACCAGTTCGAGATCAAAAGTCTTACAGTGAAAACTGACAGAACGCCTATTGAAAAGGCGATTTACAATCAGTCTGAAATAGTAAAGGGGTTCAACCAACCGTATCAGATTACTTAGATGATCAAAAGACTGGCCTTGCAGCTGCCCTCCACCATCCACGGGATCACTCAAACTCCTTAATAGTTTCCTGCAGACTCGCCGATCTGGAGGCTGGTCTTGGAGAAGGACGCATCCACCAAATGCTATGGCAATTAGCTACAAGGCTACACAATTCAATCAATCAAGCTGTCGCTTAAAGCTATGAGTTCTGTTGAATTAACACTTATATGAATCCTAAGTAGCATTCCAAAGAGAAGTAGAAGAAGCCTGACCCACTCTCACTTGCCCTTGGCGCACAACTGTCATCCTTCCTGTCCTTTAAGCAGTCCCTCTAGTAGAAAAAGCACTTAGACATCAAGCCCTCAGGCTCCAAGATATAGAAGATCGATAAATCTTGCATCATAGAGCCTTAGCCCAAGCCCTTCAAGCAGCCTGAGCAAAAGTTCAATGTCGAATCTCTGCAGGGTCCTGCTATCAAGTCCAGACGCATCCTTACCTAAAGTCATCTCCTGAAAAGTTGTACCAACCATGGGATTAGCTACTATCGTAAACAGCTCGGACAATATGGACGTTTAGCAGCCCGCTTAATAAATCGTTTAGGAGAAAGGCCGGATGGGACCAAACAAGTACCCGTTTGCGGAACACTAGTGTGACTAGAAGGACAGCCTGATGCTGATCCCTGTATTACCATTCGAGTAGGTGATAAAGAACAAGAACAAGATAATCGATCGGAACATCAAAACGGCCACTCCCGAATAGATTTTTAAATATGCCAAGCAATTCTAGTTTGACAGCAACTGCCAATAGATCCTTGAAAATCGTCAGTAACTGCTTAGAGACCCAGGGCTCTTTAGGATCGGCAAGGTCCGCGTCTATAAGAATAGGACTGTCATCAAGATGGGCGACTCTGAAATGATCATCTGGGACGAAGAGAAGGACAACAAATTGAGAGAGGTAGTTCGCATCACTGACGACAAATTAGAGAAAGTAGGCAAGATCGGAAGTTGCAAAGTGCTGATGCCAGTCCTGCAGGGCGTATCGATTTGAAGTTGATTTGATGGAAAAATTCAAGGATGCAATTGGAAGAGGAGAATCTCTTAAAGTTGCCTTTATTGACGCTCTAATTGATCTAATCGAAAACTCCACTCACCAAAGTCACCAAGGTCTCACCAAGTAGACAGACGAATTCTTGTCAAATTTACAAAAGGAAGTTGAATCAACCAAACTAATATTTCCAAGATCGAGTTACGAGGTGGAGGCGCTAAGCTATTTCTTCAAATTGAGTCTTAGAAAGGGACTCAAGAAATATCCGTCCAGCAATTTCCAGGAGATCAAATAGGCTACTTTGAGAATAAGCAAAGACCTTAGGGCTATTTTTCTTACTTCAACCCTTAACGTAGCAAAAAACTTTTTGCAACTTCTGGGAGGATAGGCTGTTTTGCTCACGGGATCCTATTCCAACAATGTAAAAAAAGCACTTTAATTAGCACATTCAACTGGTGTTTTTTTAAAAGTCTTCGTCTGTTAGACATGTCCTATGAATTAAGGAGCAGTTTTGAAATAGGAACTATAAAAATCTGGAATTCAATGTAAACTCATCAGAGACAACTAGGTTTGCAAGGTTATAGATGAAGTGGACATGATAGTTCTTGGGGCAGACTGCGTGTTAGAAGATGGCTCGATCTTGACTAGAGAAGGATTGAGGTCGATCTGCCTGCTAGGCAACATTTTCCGTAAGCCCACTTACATCCTTACAGAGACTACCAAATTTACTAGGAGAGCCAAAGCCATTGACAATTTGAATCATTTAGTCAAACCTGCTCTCTAGGTCATAAAGGAGCATGAAATTCAAGGAGTCGTCAGCTAGCTGGGAATATGCCGAGGCTGTGATACTGCAGAAGAGTTGCTCTCCAGCTTTAGCAGGAAAAAGTCCTGAACTCATATTTTTTATAATGAATAACGACGCTATTATCAACTGGATATTGAAGCATCCCGATAACTACCCTGGCCGACACTTGGAGAGCCAGCCCAGAACCTTCTAAGCCTACAAGCCACTCGACCCTCGCTCTCAGTTCGTTATCGTTCTGAGGGCCACTGGCTAATATTTAAAGGAAAAACTGGCCTAGGGTTATGTAAATCGATCATCAGGGTGTCAATCTTAGGCATTTCGGGGCATTTTGTTTTGAAATATTCAGTGACACTGTCAAGCCCGCACAGCTTTCCAACTTCGATATCACTGACGACCTCGGCAACCAGCGAATGTAACGGAAGCACGTTCATTAAATACGGCCGTGCTTTATCCCCGATGGCAGGCTCAAGGCCTCTCTTTCTCGGTACCCAGGAAAAGAATAACTAGATAAACCCAAAAGCCAATGCTCGGTCTATCAAAAGGGTTTCCACATGATATTTTGCAATCCGACTCCGATAGCCTTGGCTTGCTATCTGAGCAAGTAGACTGTTTAGGACATTCATACCTCCTTCATCAGGGCTGTAAAAGATCTCACATAACTCGGCAAGTCTCTTGAAGTTACTCTAAGTTTATGTACCATCTCCATCAAGGATAGAAATTTAAGCTATTCCTACAATGACTCTTTCACTAAATCATTGAACAAGACGTCCTTCTAATTAAAGATGAGGACCTCTGACAAGCCAACCAAATAGCACTGGACAGAAGAGTATAAGGAGAAGTGGTCAAAGAGCACTCTGAACAGCCTGCTGAAAGAGCCTGACCACAAGCAGTCGAAGTAGCAGTACGAGAAGGGCCTTGCACTGAAAATACTTTCCCTGGACTTGAACACTGCCTAAAAGACGAGCTACTCAAAAGTGAAAAAATGATCAAAGACATTATCTTTTCTTATATGAATCAGCTGAAAGTTCCTCTTTTAACTGGCATTCCCCCCGCTTTACAGCTCAATCCCCTCGGACTAGCATTCCTGGCAAGGTTGCCTCCCTCCGTTCATATCATCTCCTTGCTCGCCACAAACAAGCATGCCTCTCTCGTCGCTAGGTTTCTAGGTGTCAAGAAATAAGAATAAAAACCTGCGAATGAATTTTGCTTTATCCGACCCCAGCCAGTCCATGGAAAAAACTAATCAGGTCACTCTTTTAAGCTAATCTATCTATTTTTTTAAATAACTATTGATAATATACAAGAGGCACTTAGACTCAGTACTTCACTGAGCGACATCACAGCAATCATCTTTGAAGAAAATTTGGCCATTCCTTAAAAAAAGTATCATTCTTCAGGGGACCTCTTATGGATTTCTCCCAACTGCCACTTTTAAAATTTTTAGGAAATTGTAAATAAGAGACATGGCAAAAGTTAATTTTTGAGTTGTTTTAAGGATCAGCTTTATTGGAAAATCAAATGCACCGATCTCGACAGTCCCTAGTTCATCGAGGAATTAACTCTTATGAAACGAACAATTTTCAAATTTCTAAACAACAGTCTCAGTCGTTCAGGAGACTAACTGGCCTGCTATCTGCAACACCTTATCAATTAAAGTTAGCCTAAAAGAGTCTTCTAAAATTTGGACATTTTGACTGCCAAGAATGCAGTCAACAAGGCTTATACCTACTATCTATCCCTACAGCGGCCCCTCAAGCTCCCTGATTAACGCATGACCCAGGATGCATGCGACTAGCTTTATTCTATTCTAACGGCCAGGGAATTAGACCTGTACTGCCTATCTTCCTTGAAATAACTAATTTCCCGGTTCATTCAGGAGAAGCGGTAGGCTGCTTCTCGTAAGCAGTAAAAATAACTAGGGTGCTTAATAGAAAAAATCAATGAAAAAATCGTGTTCAATTAAGATAATCCTGAGTAAATAACAACCATTCTTAAAAGTCTGACGATGGAATTAGCAGTGCTCGAGGACCCCTCCCAGAAAATCGGGTCTGCTCTAATCTTTAGCGTGATTGGCGTAATAGAGTCGATCTTCAAACAATTCGAGTAGAAACGTTTATTCACCTAGCGAGCGAGTGACGGCTAAGCCAAAACGAGCAGAACTGAAATTATAAAAGATCGAGTTCATTTCCTTAAAATTATATCTGGGCTCTAGCGACAAATAGTTGAGCTGACGGCCAGATAGAGCTAGCTCACCAAGAAAATCAGCGAAATGCAAGAACTGGACTACAACTAAACAACTCCTAGCTTATCACAAAGCCAAGTCCTGATCCGGGACGATTAGAGCTAGCTCAGATGTCGGAACCTGCTTATCGAGCGGAGTTCTCTTAAGAACACTCTGGAAGAGCTCGAGCTCAAGCACAATGTTCGAATAGAAATGCTTGAAAAAACAATCAAAGACCGCTAATCAACAATAAACTAACTATTCGAACAAAATTAGCAGTACAAGGCCAAAATTAATTGCGAAATCCAAGGAATGATCGAGCGAGCGAACGCCTAATCGTCTGCCTTCAAGAGTGTGATTAGTAGTTTCTAGCATGAGAAATCTGATCTGAGGATGCGACTTGAGGAGCGCTAAGATTAGATCAATAGAATGAGCTTCAGACACTAATAGCTTAAAGCCAACATGGAAAACTAGCTGAGAGTGCTCACAAAAGAAAACGGCAGGCTGATCTCATAGTTGTAGAGGCAGCAAGAGATGTCCAGGCACGAAAAGAATCACCTCTTCGCCATTCAGATCTTGGAAGATCGCCTCCTTTATAATTAAAATTAACTTAAACATGTCAGGTAATAATCCAACCAGCTCAAGCTCGAGCTGTAACGGTCATCGGCCTTACTATCCCAGAAGCTCAGCTTCGCAGGCCAACAGAACTAGCTCTTGGAGAAGTAGCGGGCCTAGCTGCTAAATAGAGTGAGCATGTTCAGCGACATCCTCGAGCAGAAGGAATAATAGCAACGCGAATAACTCCGGCGCATAAAGATTCAACATGAGTAATAGGTGAACAGCATGCAGAAAGTATTCGTCTAGTACAAAGGATAGTTACGTGAACTTAGAGACCGGAACTTCCAGCTTTAATCGGAGCGAGTGATCTTGTAGTCCTAGAATGCCCACCTCAAGAGGCAGATCAAGAGGCAGCCCGAGGCCAGACTCACCAACTCCGTATAGCTTAGCCTCTCAGTTCAAGGACTGAGCACGCCTCAGGCCAACTACGACACTGATATATAGGAGCTCAAAAAAGCATTGATATAGTAACGCGAGTCGATCATCGAGACCAACGTCAAGAAATTCGAACATCAACTCGATTAGGCCCTCTCTAATCACGCTCTACAGGTTCAGCAGCTACAGGCTCAGCTCAGCTCTAAGGATACTTTCATTGCTGAACTCTCTGACAAACTTCAACTCAATGCCGAATAGCTTGCCCGACTCCAGACTGAGAACAGCAGAAATTAGCTTGCCCACCAGAGGATCCAGTAGCTGTAGTGCTTCATTTAGGCAAAATCGAAAGAACACACTCTTGAATTGAAAAAAATGTACGAACAAAGGGAGAAAAGGGAGAATTGCGAAGATCGAGCTGTCTCCTCCATCAGCATTTAGGCTAAAAATGTCCTTTCTTCGGAACGAGACCAGCATAAAACCTTTGAAAAATTATCTCGACAGGCTCTCGATAAGCTCCGCGAAAATTTCGAATAATAGCTAGCCAATGCGGAACTCTAGTTGCATAGGATCAAAACAGCACTGCGACAAGCAAACCTTTAAAAATCAGAACTATAGTTCTTAATGCAGGATTTCAAGGTCAAGAACTAATCCATGCAGAGGCACATCGCCTTCCTTGAAAAGGAGATCGAAAATGCCAAGAAGTAAAAGGATTAACTCACCAGAAACCATCGCAGGGATTTGGAGGTACAACGAGAACAGTTGACTGCCTAGACTAAGAACAAACTGAGCAAGGCTTGTAGCTAGGTTGAGCAAATCGAAAAGAAGTACTAAACTGCCAAGTAACTGCTGAAAGATGTCTAAATAAACTACAAGAATTAGATAGAGAGGATAAGGAGATAGAAAGGAGTGCTGAAGGACAGGTATTTCGAGCAGTCGTGCAGCGCAGGGTGCGACCAAAAGCTGCTCTTCGTAACTCAGGAGTACCGCTAACTAAAGCACCAACTTCAGCTAAAAAGCCAGCGATGCGTGTAGCTCTAGTCGAAGAGCTAATTGCCTCTATAGATTCCCTAGGGCAAGATAATCCGAAGATCGAAGTGCTCCTGACTAAGTTTATTAATGAATTAGCTGCTCTAAGTTTGCTAGATCAAGAAGCATTATGGCAGGAACCTCTACTCTGATCTCTTCCTTGTCCGCTTCAAGGGTCGACTCGCCTTTCTTAAGCTCACCAATCTAGACTTGATTCACTAGCCCATTAACCATATCAAACTCCGCCAATCCTAGGTTATTGACGGACTCACTCATCCTGGGCTGCTCAACGTCATTTCCAGCCAGATTCTTGGCGGATTCCTCGTCGTCATGCTTGAGTACAAGTAAGGGACAACCCTCTCCTAATAGATATTGCAGAGGAACCAAAAGCATCAGTACTTTAGCGAGGGCTAGTTGGTCTGCAGGGTGTCAAAGCTCTGCTAAACTCTGAAATTCCTGCATTAGAAAGGCGTATTCGTTAGGGACTTATCTCCAATCAATATTTTTCCTGGCGATAAAATAGGCGATCTTGTCCTCAGTAAACAATTTTACATGCAGAGCTACCCCAAACTCGGCCACACTGAGGTGCCCGAAATGGGGTACTCCTGCTACAACTAAAAAGTGGACTCGTATTGTCTAGGGGTGGTGCTGTAATCGATGATGGTGCTGAAAGTGCTAAAACAATTCCAGCCTTAACTTCTCACATCAGGAAGGTTTTCCGCCAGGCTGGTTGAAATATGCTGCAAATTATGCCATCCTTAGGAGGAAAATAGAATTTCAATTTCATAGGCACTAACCATGCTCGAGCAGCTAAGGCTCATGCGGGTCAATATCATGGTAAGAAAGGACTTTAAATTCAAGGAAATGCAGGTTGAAGACCAGCCTGTGCGGGCTGTCAGTAGCAATCGAGCCATCAAAAGAAGATAAATCGACAGTCCATGCAAATCGATTTCGACAACCAAATACAATTCCCTCGGAGCCACGATGAGCCTAGTTCCTCAAGTAAAACAGAGAACGGTAATGCCAATACTGAGTATGAAGCCCAGATCAACAGCTTTTGATCTTGCAGATTATTATTGATTTTGAATGTAGCGATATTCTTTACTGCTGCGACATAACAAGCTGCTCAAACCCCTTCAGATCAGGAAATCCATAAACGCCCAGGACTTGGGATTCCTGGTTGCGGGCCTGTTCGACATCAAGGACAAAGTTATCGGACTGACCGACAAGCAATCGAAAATATACGATCTGGAGTGGATAATAAAAAATGCTCATCTGCTGCCGAAAGGGTAGCCGCTAAGCATCCTCACCTAGGCAAAGTAATCAACCTAGTCGGTGCTTTCGTTCGGGACCTAGAAATCCAGATGCTCGGGGCCAGTCTCAGAGCCTTAAAGGGTCTTGCATTCTCCTTAGTCACTTATCTATAGAGATTAGGAGCATATCTCTCCCCTTAACAATCTCAATTAGTTCAATTAGCAGCCACTTGGCCTTATCACTGACTTGCCCACCTTCGAGCTGCTCTTCCTGGATTAGCAGGGGATCACCATCGTCCTTCTCCTTCGCAAGGACACAGACCTACGCGCCTTTCGAGGCATTAGATATTTTTTAAAATAGGTTGAGAACAAGCAGCGAGCCATAATTTATTACGGCCGAAAGCGAACTCTGGAGGTGCCACTCAATAATTGGAATTTTCTGTAAAACAAGATTAGACAGCTTCAATCGAACAATGCAGCAGAATAGGAAGAAAAGAGCAATTATTCCTTCGAGCCGAGTAAGTCATTCACCAACTACCTAACCAAAATGCACTAGGACGACTTTATCGATTAGAATTAGTACTACAGGCTAAAGTGCCAGCTGCTCGAAAATCACAAGGCTTTTTGCTAATCGCACAATCTTCGATAGGAAATCGAGTATTAGGAGTTCGCCAATTTGGTTTCAGCCAAAATCGTAAATGTCGAGAGTCGCGGCTGGACAGGTTCTGCCGACCATCGAGGCAAACGTTCTAAGGAAGTCAAAGAACCCTATCGCAACTAGATTCCCATAATAGTTCGCCGCAATGGCAATGTCATCCAAAAAATAAATAGTGACTGGCCTCTGAACCTAGACCAGTAGAAATACGTGCAGGTAGTGAATGAACTCTAGCTTAAAGGTCTTTTAGATGAACACCACTAGCGAGTCGTTAGGTCGATGATTTTAGAGGAGAGTCTGCAGGTAGGGCGGCTGATAGCTGCATATATTTAGAAATAGTTAGACCAGGTGGATCTATCAAAGGCTTTGAGACAAATCGTGGAAAAGCGTAAACAAAGAGCCTATACTCCGGACACCCCGGAGGCTAGGAGCCAAATGCTTACAAAGCTGCTTGAGAGCCTCATCAAGAATTAATCAGAAAAATAAATACTGTTGGGCCTGGCCTAACAACATAACAAATCCTTGCTGGCGGCTTTTGAGGTCTACTTAGTAGACGGCAATTAAGAAGATTTCGTCGAGAAGCTGAGGAAGATCCAGTTGTGGCATAAACAACCCCGGGAATTCGACGTGCCTTAATTCGGAGTGAAGAACAATTGATTGCAACACTCAGCTATCCAAAATTTTATTGCGATACTCCTGGCAGCGCTATCGCATAAGAGCTAGCACTGCTTCTTGACGCTTGATGATTTCCCTTTTCCTATAAAGCTAATTCTATTTCCTGAGAATGATTTTTCTTAAGGCTCTCCTCTGTGTCTCATCATTATCCACACAGCCTTCTTTTTACAACTCCAACCCGAGCATCTTCCCCTCCTACTCAATATGATAACAATCATCTAGTCCAAGTCTGTTCTGTGCCTTCGCTTACTAGGCTTTTTTGTTTTATATGAGCTGCCTATCGATCAGCTAATTTAGAGTGTATTAGACCTAGTCAAACTTCTAGCAAGTGGACTTCACCTCTGGGAAAGAGAGAATCGATTTTTTGGCAGCTGGAGTAGGATTGGGCTGAAGGGCGGGCTGTGAGAATGAAGTGCTTTAGATGATATCTTCTATTTTGCATTTCTTCACTATTTTCCTGGTGATCATGAATAATAAAAGCTCAGATCCTCGTCTTCCGCTTCAGGATGAAGGAATAGGACTCCTACTCCTTGAACTAGCCGAAGGACTTTAGCTTTTCTTCTACTTTTTCGAGCTTGTCGATGAGTCTGTTCTGCTCACTCTCGAACTGCTGTGTTATTAATTTCTTCTAATTCTCTATTTCTTTAAGAGTCTATTCATAGGACTTGCTGTTCAGCTAGCCTTTCAATTCCTCGATCCGATTCCTAAGTCGCTGGATGTCTATTTGTATGGAGATGGTCTCTTCCTTCAGCTTTTGGTCTTTTTCTTAATTAGATTTGCGAACCTCCTCCAAACGTCTGCGCTGAATGGACTAGTCTGGGAGATTTACCTTCTTAAAGCCGATGTTATCTTTGAGAATAGTCGAAATCTAAATAAGCAGCTCCAAAGACACAAAATTTTTAGAAAGATTAATTTAGGTCAGTGATTTGTTAACTGCCAGAGTCGATATAATCTCTTGCGCACCTGGATTTCGGATGAAATTCTCTTTGACGTTGAGGCTGCGAAGAGTCGTGTTCTGCCGGAGGTCTTTGGCAAAAATCATAAAGTTTTAATCCTCGATCAGGGAATGGCTGAGGTCTAAAAAGCTGATTGCCCTGCACAAATTCAAGCTTCTGGACATACTGTTAATGCCTGAACTCAATTTGTTTTTACCGAGATATAACCTTTAAATGGAATTGCATTTGGGGAGGAATGCTCCGATGGTTATGCAGCCACTTATGTCCAAATTACAGTCCTTGATTGAGAGGTAAGTGAAACTCTCGTTTTAGAGTAGCTTCTGCAGACAGGCAGGATGGTTCACACTGAATTAGTTCCCGTCCAGTATCAATTTCTCAAGAACAGTTTTCCGTCTAAAGCCGGAGAGGAACTTGTTAAGACTGTAAAAAGTCAACTTGTTGTACGCCATCCTCAGTTCCTTAAGGTTCATCTTTTACTATTTGCTGTATTTGGCTAACTCCTCGAAATACTAACTAAACTTTTAGAGACCAGAGTCCTAGAGTGCTATGTTGCTAATGTCGAGGAACTAGAGTCGGCACTTGGTCATGAGAGTCTTGAGGTTGAGGCCTGACCTCTTGCCGAACTAGTTGCCACTGATATTGAGGTGAACCAAAGAATTGTTGGGATTTATATTTGCCACAATTGCTTAAAGCCCTTTAATGGTGATAGAAGTGTTGGCAATATTCAAATACTGAATCACGCAGTTGGATTTAAGGCAGTTGGCTAGTTACATCGCCCCTAAGTCTAGCACTCGGTTTCTGTTCAGGCCCTACAGCGATGACACGTCCAACGCTACAATGCTCCTGTTCACCGTTAGTGCCTGGAAGATAGTACGCATACCTAAGCACGTTATGGCATTCGAGCTCAAATTGACACTGATGAGTGCCTTGGATATCGCAATGACCTATGCAATTTCATGAGCTCCGTCATCCTTGATGATATTCTTTTTGAGGTCAAGGTAGTAAAAGTTATTATGCTACAGGAAGATGTCTTTTATAACTGCAGCCACGTGGCTGCCCAATCCTGCCTCAGGCAAGTTGAACCTTCTATGATGGATATACTTTTTGACCTTCTCGATAAAGATGTTCGCCTGGGCCGACGAGTACTCAATGCGGTAGTCATGGCACTTTGCCAAATAGAGGCCCAGCAGCTTCTCCACCTTTATGCTCTAAATTTATGCTGAGAGCTCCTACACCTATTGCTTTTAGACTTAATTTAACTAGTGCAGCTATACTGGTTGTTAAACCCTGGATAACATCATCTGCTCCCCCTTGAAGTTTCGGATCTTTTGTTAGAGCAATTTCTTAGCGAGTTGGTGTTTAAGTACCAATTTGGCACTGCTGGCTCTGACTGGACTGCAGTGGAGTTGGCTGGACTTGGGTCTTTTCAGTATGGTTTGGGAGGAGAGCTAAGGGTTGCAAAGGAGACTCCTTTTGAGGCTGGGTGAAAGGGAGTTGATCTGGTCATGAAGCTTCCTGAGTGCCCTGCCTATATTATTTTTGTCCTAGGAGCTATCGAGATTTTTAGATATTTTTTTTACTAGCATTAAGAATATTTACTCAAATCTGACTATTCTGCTGCAGATACCTGCCTAGCCAAACCAGCAGCCCTTCCGAACCCTCCCCCGATTCTATGAATTTTTTGAGGCCGTCCTTTAATTTACCCATTAATTTGATCTTTGTTTAAGGCTCTAACAAAGGCAGCACAGGCTTTCTGTATTATAATTGATAGAGTGGGTCAACTCGCTAGTAGTGGACAGTAACTTTCTGGTGATGAAAATCGTGTAAAATTGACTAAGGCTAATTCAAGGAGGAAGGATAATTGATTGATTAGGCTGCTTTGATTCCAGGTTGCTTAGGATTTTATTATTTATGCAGCTATAACTGACTTATCTCCACGATGTCACTGATCAACTGTTCACTCTATTATTATTATTCCGGCTACTATTGTGATTCCAAAAATAAGATTGCAGTCACTTGGCCTTATGAAATCAATGGGATTGAGGGAACTTCCAGCAGCTTGCTAACAGTCAACTATTTACGGCATATTTAATCGCCTTACAGACTAGTCAGTACAAAATAAACCTGTTCTTCCAATGACGCCAGTAAATAGAAAGTCTCCCGAACCTAAGCCAAATTTCCATGGACGGAGAAGTTTTTGGTAATTTTGGCGTTGCTGCCCATCACTACCAAAAGCTATAATAAATAAGGCGAGGTCTGCCTTAGAAACACAATCCTATTTATTCGCAATACTATTTTAATTTTCATTCTATTCCTAATATATGACTGACAAGGGATAGGGTATTATCAGGGTTCTGGCCAATTCAGGCATAGCCTCAGACGCCATCAAGGAAAGGCTCAGCTAAACACAGCTCTCCTTCCTCTCTGTTCTTGGCAATAATCTCGCTCAACTTTAGACTGTCAGAAAGTGTTCCGTCAAGTTGAACCAAACTATCAAGGGGCAAAGTGAATGCATCTACAAGCGGCATATCAGGGCTGTGGACAAGTTGGAATCTCTCGTTTATTTCTCATAGTCTGTCATGAAAAATCTAAAGGATTTGAAATGCCTTTAATAAAAAATTTAAGATGATAGCAAAAGTGTCAAATAAGTGTTCCAACAGCTATCGAAAGCGAGCGAGGAGGCAAGGACTAAATGGAAGAAGTAGATCGAAGAGAGTTCAACTAAAATAAAAGCCCACAAAGACTTAGTCTAATCTTTCAAATCTCAGTCCGTGAACTTCTTTGACCAAGGCAGAGTCTACATTGACTAACTGATCAAATAGCTGTAAAAGCTGCAGGAACTTTGCAAAAAGAAAGTCAGCTCGGTCCGATTATTTGAAATTCTTATGCTCTATAATAGAGTGACAGGCCGTCAAATAACCTTGGGCTAGCACCTCATGAAAAGTCTAGAGACAAGCAATCGCAGTGTGCTAGGATTGAACCCCAGCCTGTCATAAGCCTTCAAAGGATTAAACGCGTTACTGGAGATGGTGTTATTCTAGACGCCCAAGGAGTTAAAGCAGGCCCTCAAAAATCTCAAGTAGTAGAGTTAGTAGAAAATAAGCATTTAAAAAATATATACTAATTAGTAGTTAAATATATTAAACAAGGGAGCTAAACTGGATAACTTGGTCAAGGCCATTGAGAAGGCCCTCACCCTTAATGACGCTCCTTTGCTCTCCAATTTGTTGCCCATCCTCAAGGCCCTCTCCATTAAGGTCATTCAGGCTGAAATCGACCCTGGCTTCTTTTCAAGCTGGAAACCAATAAAAATAGTTATAACTATAACCGGTTAAGTTCTTCTTATCGAAAAAGATGATAAACTGCACGCAACGATCAAAGGATAGTAAACAACAGTGCAAAAAGAAGGATAGGAGCAATTGATTCTGCAGCAGCGCAAGAAAGGCCTGCTCTTCGACTCGTTGGAATAATTCAAACTTAAATTCGCCAACTAAGACTCCCTCGAGGAGGTGATGCACTATCTGAAAACGTCGTGATAATAAAACATTTATGATAAACTAAGTTAGAAGGAGTCGATCTTTGAAACTAGCCCATTACAGCAATGTTAAATAGTCTCGCACCACCTTCTTTAAAAGCGAGCTTATTCGGATGGAGATGCAGTAGGAGCACATGCGGGCTGAAAAATCATTTGTTCCTTTCAAGCCACTCTCTCATCGTTCTCACTCTAATAAAAAACGTTAAATGCCAGTAACAAAGAGCCCAAAAATTCATATTCAGCAACTTGCCCGAATAAAGATGCAAGCAGTGACGATTACTAACAGTCGAGTGCTGCCGCTTAGCAAGACAACTCTAATAGCCAAAAGTAAGAAGGAAATTGGCAAAATATCTTTTCTGGTGAATCCATTGACATGAAAGACTCAAAGAACCTGCAGCGTTCTCAGTTTGGACTTGAGCTGAGACACCTGCCTTTAGCAGTTCTGAAGTTACCACTATATCTTTCTGCCTCGCTCGATGGTCTATCGAGTCTTAGGTTTTTTGCCCTGGAACCCGTTCATCTCGTCCTATAACTTTTTCTTGAGCAATTGCGATTCTAATAATTTTTTCTAGGTTTTCTGGATTTCCTAGAGCTAGGCCAGGAAGGCGGCTTAGGGATCCCGGGGACTAGTTTTGGACTTAGCGGAATAACCCTTGTCGTATGACTCTGTACGAAGGGAGGCTGCAATATCCTTATTTTAAAACAAATTCTTATGCTCGCGTGATTATAATTTTTTTCTAAGGATCTCTATCTATCTAACGAGGACTGCGTTCAATTGGTTAAGTTTTTACTGCTTGGCTCGTTCAGCGCCAAGTAACTGCTATTTCTAAGAGAGCTTGGATCTAGTCTGATGAAGCTACCGCTCCAATAGTTCGAGCTTGTCTCTCAGTTTTTAATGCTCGTCCTTCATGGTTTGGACCTTCTTGAACGCGGAGTCAATATTTCTCTTGAGGGAGGCACATTACTCTTATTTAGATTTGAGGGCTATTAGGGCCCGGCCTAGCCTTTAGTCTGTCCTGGACTGATCTAGTTGGCATTTTAACTGATCCTTGGCTGCTATCTACTAGATCAGTCTCTATCTCATTTACTACAGATTGGTTCTTAGCAGTTTAATGAGTTTATCATCGTCACGGGAATTGCTTTTCGCCTCGAGTTGGAGGTGCAGCTGCAGCACCTGTTTCTAGAGCTATTGACTGCGCTATATTTCGAGCATGTATCGCTGGTGGGTCTTGATCAACTGTTATTGAAGATCAGAGTCGTCCATAAATAAATTTGGTATGGAATTGAGTGCGGTGGTGCAGAAATAGAGCAACAACGGCCTGACATCGAACACTCGGCTGTTAGTTCTGAACAGAGGACTGCTGTATTACTTCTCGAAGGTGCCAAAGTCATTCAACGGGGATGTTAATCGACTCTAATAGTAAGGGATCCTCCCTAAATATTTTATCGAGGCAAGGAAGATTAAAAAGATGAGCTTCAAGCCCAAGAAGAACAACGTCCTCGTCCTTTAGATGGACGAGGCTGATCTCAACAGCAAATAGATCATCAGGAGGACCATCTTGCTCCAAGAGTTCTAGGTTGTCACCAAGAAGGGCACTAACACTGTCGTATGGATCTTTGCTTTTAACTCTTTGGATTAGGCTGCCCGCTGGTACAAAGCAATGCTCTTCTAACAGTAGAACCCATCCTAAAGCCTAATAAAGAGTCGCAAATCAGCATAGCGAAATTCGGCTTAAAGAGGGTCAGTGGTTCAATGGACTGAAGTAGTCTAGAGAAAGCGGCTGTAAGAACTCAAGATTTAGACAATAATTTAATAGCCTGAAAACTAGTAGCGAAAGTCTAATTAGAAGAATGATATGACAGTCAACGAAGTCATTGAGTAGATCATTCGTAAGCAGAGGCTCGCTGAGGAACAATAAAAAAACTCCATTGAACAAATTTCATTGAGCTCCAGTGCACCAAAAAGCACTAAAACAATGAGCTAGTCTGTGATGGAAGTGCAAAGCGTCAAATTCACAAAGGAGCCTGCGCCATCCCCCCAACTGGAAAAAAAGGAGGCAATATAAACTGTAAATAGCAGAGTGTCTGCTATATCTCCTTCAGTCACCTCTCCAATAATCCATAAGTTAGTGGATTACATATAATTTGAGAACAAAGCCTACACCGCTTTAGAAGAGGCGATATAACAGAGGCATAACAAGCCGATTTTCGAATCAGCCTAGATTAGACTGCACTTCTTAAGCACATCCTATGCGGATTCAAGGAGAGTCTTCCATGCAAGGATGCTGGCTTATAAGAGTCTTCGTTAGTTCTTGAAAAATTAAAAAAGTATAAGTATTCCCTGCTTCTGCATCATTGAGTCAAGGGGAACTATATGCTTTGCTGAGAGTACAACATCCTCCGAGCCTACTAATCTAACTCTCAAATAGTTCAACAGTCCCTTCCCCTTCACTTACCGAATCCGCAAAATCAGAGGCTAGGCAAGCTAGCATATAGTCTACGTTGACTAGTTGAAAGTTACCAGCAACGAGTGTCCTGATGAATATCACTAGCCCTATGCGGATTTTAATTAGCTGCATTAGAAGTATTCTGCATGCTAGATCGAACAACTCGCCTGGATGAAGACATCTAGCAATAACCAGAAGGCCTATTACCTCAGCAGGTGTATCCTAGACACTCTATACTCCTGCAGAGGTCAGCTCAGTTTCCTTGAGTTCTTCAAACTACTGTTTAAGGCTCATCCTTAGGTCCTAGAAAATGCTGGTTTGGGTTGGGTGCAGCCCTAGTTCATCAAGTTAGGTATTTTCAAATATCATTTGGAGAGGACTTGCCTTGTTATCCTTATTTGCAACGACTAAGGGCCTGTCAAACTTACGCATTGCCGAAGGACTTAGTACCCCTCTTGGGTCGATGTCTAATTCCCTTAAAGCTACCTAAACAATCAAACCAACTTTTTCTTGAAATAGAAACTACTAATTAAAGGGATTCTGTCTAAAAGCAGTCTTGACTATGGAATGCTTCTTAGCAAGGCTCCCTTCTCGCACCCTAAAAAACTGATCTCTTTCCTCGAGTTGATCAAATTTTAGGACAGAGAGAAACAGGGTCTTCTGGTGTTGGCGAACTAAATGCTCACCTATGTGGCAAAAACCTTCAGCACTAGTGATCCGCTTTACCTGAAATCACTCATCGCTTTGGCAATCTGCTTTGCTTAAATAGACCTGGAGAAAAGCCAGGCCTACTTCAAATAGGCTTACGAATACGCGCGCAATAAAGTGGAGCGAATAGACCTACTCTTCGACCATTTCAAAATTACATTAAAGGCCGGGCTTCAGATTCAGGCGAATCATTTGCTAATTTAGATATAAAACCAAGTATAAGTGCTTACTCGACAATATGCTATGTACTTGCTAGCTAAAGCCTAGCTGGTGAGACAGTTCAGCCCGGCCCTGCATCCCGAATACATGAAGTCGAGTATCAAGGGGCTGGAGCTGATTGATCAGCTCTGTCTGGAAGTTGGCTGGGAAGAGCTGAAAGTCCTCAAGGACCTGCTTTTATTTAGCAATTAAAACTAGCAGTAAAAATACTTCAAAATAATTGAAAAGTCCTTAAAGAATTAGTTCAAGAGCAGACAATAATTTGCAGCCATCGTGTTTTAGTCCCAATTAACCAGAAAGGACCCCAAGCAGATCCGAAACATCCTCACATCCCTTCAAAAATGCAAAAGTGGCGACTTGGTTTTATCCTACAAGCAAATAATATACCTGACAAAGCGACTGGAGTCAGAGAGATACCCCGTGGGCTAAGCAGTGCAGAACCAAGACCTCTTCCTGCGAATAGCCCAAAAATACTGAAACTCTAAATTTAAAGGATCAATCCAGATTGTCGAGAGTCTATTTCAAAATTTTGACTCGCTCTTTCTGGCCCTTTACTTACTCCAGGCATTTCAGCATCTAAAGCATTCCGTTCACCCCCACCTTGCCCATGTCGCCTTTGTAGTCTTACTTTGCCATCAGTCTGTACACTGTGAAGTACGTATTGAAGTGTATCTAATATCGCTCGCTCTTGCTTTCAAATTTTTTTTATTAAACAATGAACAATATTTTGCGCGCCGAGTCCAGGGCCGCCCCTTTTAAGCTGAGTTTCAAGTATTGATTAGCCAAATCCAGCAGAGACCTTGAATATTTTATTTAGGCGCTTTATATATTTTAAGAGAATAGCAGCTCCTCGTAGAACGCTGTCGACTCCTTTAGCCTTGTGACAGCAATTGAGGGGGCTGCCAGTCGGCTCGCCACTCTGCCCACCGAGGCTAGTCCATAATAAATATGAAGAGCGGCATTCCTGTGGGAATCTTTGAACTCCTTGACCAGATTGTCATAGTCGCGGATGATTTTTTCGTCCTTGACCTTCTTGGATATGTATTTTTGCTTGGCACCGATTTGATAATTCAATTTTTTCTCCCAACCTAAGAGCGTTTCCTTTGAAGTATAAATAAATTTTGAGACCAGTTGCTAGAAGTTGTGGAAGGAATCAACGAAATCAGCAGCCTAACAAATTTTGTTGAAAAATGCCAGCATTACCAATCGGTCCTCTTCTTATAACTCTTTGCTTTATTTTAGCTTTAGATGTAGCTAATGCAATAGCTTCTTTAGGTGGATATTCTATTTCATTGGGAGCTTGTAGATCATAAGTTGCTGATTCAGGTATTTGTTTTTAAGCTCATTCTTTGATAGAAACTCTCTGAACTCATTGACTGCAGGCTGACTCACCGACCTCATGGAGAGGAAGCGCATCAGGCCTGTTATATAGGGACTCCGATTCAATATCGTAAGGGGCGTGAGCTTGGAATGCAGCAGCTTGATTTAGTTAAGTAATCGCTAGTCAGAACTGATGGCAGGCAGCTGATTGAAGACCCCTATGATCTAAACGGGAATGCTATCATCGCTCCTCGATCGAAATCGTTTGATTTTTAAGAACATTAATGCAAGAAATCTAGAACAGAATGCAGCGAATGGAGATGCGAGTCGAACAGATGTTCCAGGCTTTGCGCAAAATGCAGGAGTACTTCAAGTTCAACGACTAGCAGGTCGACCTAGAACGCAAATCGCTCCATGAGAAGTAGCTGCGCTTCGTTTAGAACTGCTAAGTTTTGAACGAAGTGATAAACGGCAACGACTAAAAACTCAGGAAAATTAAATTTCAGCTTGATAATTTGGAATGCAGGATTCAGGAGCTAAAATCCGCTGAGACTGAGACAGACTTCATTCGGCAGGCCGTCGAAGTCAATCGCCAAAATTGTGTTGAACTGATTTTGAAATCAAAGAGCTAACTTCTCAACCTCGTCTAGAATAGGCTAAGTAGTGCTGCTCACACTAATCTAGCTGAACTCAAGGAGGAGATTAACGAGGTCAAGTAAGTGATAATGACCTACACATAAAAAACTGACAAGAGATTACAAGCAGGATTACTTAGACTGGAGTCGAGACTGGCTTCAGCTGGGATATGATTCACTAAACAAATTAGCTGTACTTCAACGAATTGATGACCTGCCAGCCCATGAGATAAGGGTAGCTGAACTTGGCGAGTTCTCGCATTGCGATAAGCTGCTCCTCCGCAATTTAGAGCGTGAACATCTATATCCTCCCTGTTGCCTGCTTACTTGATTAGTTCTGGACGAGGTCTTGGATGGAGTTATCGTTGAGGTCAGTAAGAGGTCCCTTGGCGTGCATGATGAAGCCATCTTTGTAGTTGAGACTGAGGGAGGTGTTCCCTCGCTTTATCTACATTTGGATGTCCTTGTTCTTAATCCTGATGTCCGAGATCGCCATTAGCTTAGGAATTTAGTTTATATCCAGGTCTATTATTAGCTTAAGCTTGCTGTTCTCCCAGTAACCCTCAGCCCTCGCTTAAGAGAACTAGAAAATTATTCCTCCAGTTTGCCTCACATAAAAATAGTCCTTGAGCGCCGCGTAAACAGGCTTTCTGGGCAGCATGTACAGGGAGACGCTGTTGTGATGGACGTGGAAGGGCTGCATTACTATCCTGGTCGGCTGCACCACCTTGGCCTCGGAGAAGCATCTAGTCAAAGCTAAGAGCATAAATAATCATTTAGCGATCCTCCAAGGACTTAATGCCGATTATAAAAAATTTTATTTGACCTACAAGGACTAGGCCTCAAGAAGTTCGAACATGGTGTGCTTGAAGAATTAAGCCAGCTCTGTCGTTTCGTTGATCTACAGGATTTTCGGCTGGTACTCCTCCATCATTTTGATGACAAGACTATTGATGACGGGTGGACCCAAATAAGCGAACAAGTCGATTAGCTTTTTGCCTACCTAAACTGATGGGTCACTATAGCAAAATGCAGTCATGTAGTAGGAGGTGAAGATCGATGGGTAATTCAAGTAGAGAGAAGCTATCTTGCGATCGATCTCCGGGAAGGTTGCCTTGACGGATTTCTGGAGGCAGTTGCACATCTAGAATAGCTTGGGAGTATTTTGAATGAAAAATAGTCTGTAGGAGTGAAACTGCATCAAACCTGTTAACACTCTTAGAACTCGCTACTACAGTTACTTAGATAGCTGGTAGTGCTGCTAGGAGAGCAGGTAGCTCAGCATGTTGGCCAGCAGAAAGTTAATGCCTTGAGTGTATCCCAGCTACCTATCGTAGCAGGCGTAGGCCCTCAAAATCCTCCTCATTGCCTCGATTATGCTATACTTAAGTGGTTATGAAAGTTTGCTGAATTTAGAAAAGGTCCTGTTGAGGTCAAGCTCGATCTGCCTAGCAGAGTCAGGATCAGGCTTTTATTACAAAAGTTAGGAATATTTGTACTTAAAAGAATATTGGTCCGCTTTGGTAAAATATTACCAAGCTTAAAGACGGAGATTGTTGGGAACTCCAGAAAGTAGCCATCGAATCGTTACGAATTAGCTAGGCTGGGGTCTTTTGCCTTTCAGCACTTACTCCCACTAGGAAAGGGTCAGCTCCTTGGTAAAGGCTTACTAGTCTTAGCAGACAAGAAAGTCATTATGCTAACTCTATAGGATGACGATTTCCTTTTTGAGCTGGGGAGGGGTTCGAGTCTTGGTGGGCGGAGTGACATGATGGGTGGAATGAGGTCTATTGCCCATTTGACAATATGATTCAAAGAATTATAGAATACTTGTGTCCACGGCGGCAGGAAGTCAACCAGCAAGAGATTGAACTGCTAGACCTCAAGCGATAAATAGTTAATGGACGTCGAACTAATCGCTATTTCTGTCTAGGCACCAAGCCTTATTTCCTGATGGCTCGCTATGACTACTCCTAGTAATGTTTGGCTGAAATCCTGGATGCCAGGCTATAGGGGCTGAGCAAATGCCTTGTCAGGGACTCTAAGCTGGTCGGCGAGCTTTCAGGTTTAGATGTAAGGGTCGACCCTTAGAGCTTGGGGATGCTTGAATTGAATGACTGCTAGGCTATCGTGTTCGACTTCAGAAACTGTTAAGTTAGCGGGCTTAAGGACAGAGTAAAATAAATTAACGCCATTCTGGCTGTAATGGAAAATATTGTCATTATCTGCTCTAATCATAAGTGTCTTAGCTACCTGGCTGCAGTAATTTCCTCTAAAACCGTCGCCTCCAAGTCAGCCCACTTGACTTGTTCCGTAGTGGACTGTCCAGCCGGGGTCTTACTCATTTATGGAATCGATAATATCGATAATCTCTAGTAGCGGGAAATGCAGGAGTTAATCCTGAGATAAGCAGGACTGGGGTTGTAAAAGAACGAGCTATAACAGGAATGGGCCCTTCGAGGTGGTCAGTATTTCCTGCTAAAACTCTCGCAGAGTCTGGGATCAGGATAAAGAGAGACTCAAACTTATTGATTTAACTGAATTTTGAATGTACAGAGGATCATACCTGTTCGACCGCCATTCCATTATCTAAAAGCGAGTAAATACTGAGCCCTGCCAAGAACGATCTCTGTCATCTCCTTAACCAGCAAGTCAGTACTCTCAGGCCTTGGCTTTGGCGATATGGGATGGAGTATCCTTTAGCTCGAGGTGGATTTATAGCTCAATCCCAAGGCCGAAATAATCTCCAAGCTTATAGGTCTCTACATGGTAAATCGATGATTAGCAAGCCTGCTAGCTGCTTTAGGCCAGATCGGACAGCCGATACACATACTTCAAGCAGAAGATCAACAGCTTGCTGCTGCGCCCCAACGTGGCCTAGGTGCTAGGGAACTATGAGCTGGCACGCTAGAGCAGGCAATACACGCTGGAGGAGTAGCACGAGGCGAGACTTACTTTCTATCCCATTTAGCGGTCTAAAATAATTAAAGATTACTAAAAGAAGACTAAAAAATACGAGAACGCTGTGGATGTGCAGCTAGATTCCCAGAAAAAGCAAATAGCTCAACGAATGGAGAAAAGATCATTACGCTCCATGCTCAAGACCAAAGGCAAGGAAAATGTAACGACCAATATACCCTTAAAGTCCCCAAAGGGGAGCGCTAAGAACAGCAGGTGTAACTCTTTGTAAAAAGCTAAGTCCAAAAAGTGAATATAATTTATATAATGGATTGTACTGACAATATACGGTAAGAGGAGCTTTTCTTAGTCAAGAAAAAAGAGAGACTGTAGACGCGACTGAGCAGCGTTAATGTGAACGCCATGCAGATCCTCGAGACATCAGTCTTGGCACATCTCAAAAAGCAAACTTCGTTCATTAAGTCAGACAACATGCTCTAAATACTAAGACATTATTCAGCCAAATAATTAATCAAGATTTACACGTCTTCCGTCGATTGTCTGATCCGTAGCAAAATGTTTTCCATCTCCTTCCCTAAAGAAACCTCACTCTAAACATCTGGCTATGTAAAATCAAAAAAGCTTATGCCCTGGAAGAAAAGGACCATCATTCTCGACAGGGTTGCCAGGAGCATCTGCGTGCTAAAATAAGATCAGTCAAAAAAATCATTCCTTTTGACAAAATATATGATCAGATTCTCCAAGGGTTCCGATAAATACTGCTTCTGTCTTACAAGCTTCTTCCACAGTCCAGTCAACGATCTAACGTTCTATTTTGGATTCAATTCGGCATAAAAATGCGCTTAATTTTACAATCTGAGCTTCAATATGGCTTTGGCAGGTTGGCTTTAATATATTATTAATGTGGAAGGCTAGCCGATTATCCCATAAACGACTGTCTCTATGGTCGACCAATAACCAAACATCAAGTTAGCAAAATAATCTTAGCCCACCTCAAAGCCAGTCAGACTATAGGAAGCCAAAAATTAAAGGAGGATCTCAATAACCTAGGCCTTCTTAACAAGCAGTCTCAATCTTAAGCCTCATCTCGCCATTCAAATAGTCGAGGAGCATCTTGACCTTGTGCCTAGGCTTCTCCCGGGAGTAGATCTCGATGGCACTGCGAATGATGTCGGGTATAGGCAGATTTGCATTTAGCCCGGTTTCAGGGTATTGGTAAAGTCTGAATAGCCTTCAGTGTTTAAGATCTTCCTAACAGCCAATGTTTCCTAAGAAATCCTGCACAGACTATTAGCCAGCCCGAACTTGCAACTGCTTTACAACCAGAACGTAGAATATTTGGATGTAAAAAACTTTATAGCCACTGACAACTCGGCTGTCATATATCAAAAAAACAAATCCTACGGCTATACCTACCGAGCTAGAGACTTTGTCTATATGAGACACGTCTGTATCAGGAATGGGCAAAGACTCATCCTTGATACCGGAATCGACAGTGTACTGTTCCCTCCTTATCTCACTATCGTTAGAGGTCGCCTTCATTACGCTCTTTATACATTCCAAGATAGGTCAAAGGGCAGTAACCGAGCAATGGCAACAATCGATCTCAAAGTGACCAACGAGGGCCTTCTGACAGTCGATCAGGATCGAGATATGACACTTTAATTTGTCAAAGGGTTTAGATCTCTCCTAATATATATTGATCAGCAGACTGAGTTAATGAAGCCTTGTCTTTTCGACATGAGCTGGACAGTAGGACAATCAGCCCCTCAAGAAGCCCTAGCCAAGGACAAATAGCAGCTCAACGCCATTATCTAACAACAGAACTCCAAAATGGACATCATTAACTTATAAATCTAGTAATAAAATCTCAACTAAATTAATTAGGCTGTGGAGTTCTAGGAGGAGGTCAAGGCTTTGGTGACTCCCGTGTGCAAGCTATACGTCCCCTAATTGGATTAGTCAGGCAGATCGATCAGACGTTTCGATTACCTGCACACAAGACACCCGTAAAGGCCACTAAACCGTTAGGTGATGTTAGTGAAATAGTAGAAAGGAGTCTGGAAAGGGTAGTGGATCAGAGATAACAAGTACGGAGGAATGACATTCATCAACGAAGTCAAATTGAACTAACAGAAGAAAGTACTTAAATATATAGTCCAGAAGATCGGCAAGAATATCATGACAGGCAAAAGCATTCTCAGTGTCTCACTCCCCGTAGATATTTTCTCACCACTTTCCAATCTTTAGCTTTTCGCTAAGAGCTTTGGCTCAGCTGATATCTTTCTTGAGGAGGCAGGGAGGGCCACCACTCCCCTCGACCAATTCAAAAAAATTATCGCTTTTCTTATGTCGAGTTCCATTCTCTACATAGAGATGGAAAAGCCTTTCAATCCTATCCTTGGCGAGACTTTCCAAGCTTACCTGGGCACCTCATTGGCCTACTTCTAACAAATAAGCCATCACCCTCCTATCTCAGCCTTCCAGCTCTACGGGAATCACTACTAGCTTTCCGGAGCACTCTAGTCGAAAGTCCAGCTGAAATTTAATAGTGCAATCGGAATCAACGAAGGATAGTTCAACTTCAAGCTTGCTCACGGGAAGGGCAATATAAAAGCCTCGGTCGGAGGAGGCTAACTCCTCGGACTGATCACAGGTGACAGAAAATTAAACCTTTCTGGGAAAACTCTGATCTACCAAGAGGAGACTGGTCTTCTGTGCTAGCTGATTTATAATCCTCACAACAAAGGGTTATTCGCCTACGGAAGTGCGTAAAACCCGATTGACTGGGTAGAGGGCCAGATAGTCCGGGTACACTAGAGTTTTATGCAGGGCTACAGGAAAAGCAAATATAAATCACCAACGAGCAAAGACATCCTTTAAAGGTTTTAGATTGTAAAAGGGCATTGGGATGGAAAAATATTTATGGGGGAGGAGGAGATCTTCGATGCAAACTCGTTCAAATACGTGAACGCCGAGCAAGTCAGGGATTGTCTCGAGTCTGACTGCAATTACAGATAGGATATCGTCTACAGACGACTAGGAAACTACGGTCGCAGCCAAACTGAGAAGGAGCGACTAGAGTAAGTGCAAAGGAGGGACAGGAAACTAAGGGAGAATCTCTGACTATTAACTCACTATTTCAGTTCAATCTTTCTTAGGATGAGCCACCTTGATTCTTGGTCTTGATGTGTTAATTGCACTTGTGGTAGCCGATAAGATTGGTTCCTGTCAAGGCACCACTTACCAGGTTGAGAGTTAGCCAGAATGGGTGGAAGGTTACCAAATTGATAAGCGATAGAGCAGCCCACAGTCCAGCCGATACATATAGCGGCAACCAGAAGCTTTTTTAATCTGTTTTATTTGTCACTGCTTATTATCCTTAGAATATCCACAAATCTTTTCCGAGCTAGTCAACCTAGCTCCACCAGCGTAGCGATATCAGCTTCCGGCCGATGATGTTCTTACATAGCCAGAAGTCAACTGCCTGGAGGATGATCACCAGCACGAAGACCAGCACAGGTTTATCGATCAAGGAGGACATGAAGTAGAGTAGGAAGGCCACCAGCTTGGGAATGAGGTGCAGTGCAATAAAGTTATACTGCGGATTTTCCATATATTAATGCAGAAATTAGCCTCTCCAGTATCATTCAAACTTGAAATCTCATTTCAATCAGTTAAATGAATTTTCGCAAGCATATGGAGTGCTGTCATAGACTCAAACACTGGGCTAGCACTACTGCGCATCCCATCTAGCCCTCCTACCACCATCCTGTCGATTTTCACAACCAGCTTAGATGCTATGAACCAGCCCCTAGAAAAGTCCACATTTCCGACTAAAATCAGTTATCAAGTAGCCAGATCCACAAGAATTCGGCAGGTTCAAAACTACCTACTTTCAATCATATCAAATCGAAAATCGACACAGGCCTTCATCGCAAGGCGCTCGGCTAAATTTCGAATACAGTTCGTTTTGATCAACTCAAACAGTCGAAAAAATTATTGATTGATTAGAAGGCGTTGACCGCACTGATGTAGTCCCCACTAGCATTGAACTCACTAGGATCTACTCCACTGACACATATTTTCAATCGGTCATCATAGATCGAGACGTACATAACGGGTACTCGGTCGACTCCTGTGCAGCTGGACCCGCAGCAAGGCAGATAGCAACTCGGTTAAATAAGTGCTTTCAGCACTGAGCCTACTTACCTCTAACAAACAATTTAATAAGTAAAGTAAAATAATTTATAATCAAAAGATCAGCAAATTTAAAAGCAGCAATAATAGTCCAGCCCACACCTCTAGAACTAAGCTAAGCACGATCTCAAACCTAAAATGCGGCTTTCCATTCGCAGGATTAATCGTAATTATAGGGACGTATTCGCCAAAGGAGGCATGTAGCTTTTGATTTAGGCACTCTCCAAATCAGGTCGAATAAACGGTCTAAGCGAACAAGGCGCCAGAGAGTACTTGTAGAAGCATTTAAACTAGCTGTTGAATTGATGAGAGTGGCTTGAATTGTAGAGTTGCATTGAATTGTGAGAGTATGAGTGGATTGTCAGTGGTTAGTGTGGCTCAAATCTGAACTTATTATGCAATTAAGTCAGCTCATCACGCAAAGGATTTGTAATAACATCGATCTAGACTGCAGGACTTTTCATATCAGCTAATTATTTAGAGGGTCTGCGACTCTCTCGGAAAACTTTAAACCTTCCTTGAAAAAAAAATCCAAAAAACATAGTGGTCGCTTTAATATCGTCAACTTCAAGGATGACGTTCACATTGCAGTCAACTAGCTATTCAAATGGCCCAAGTAAGGTGATCTTCAGCTAGTCAGCTAAGTACTAAAGAAAGTACGCGAATATAATGTGCTGAAGGTTTACCAATAGCAATTCTATGAGTGCATGAGCTAGTTTTACAACAAGATACGCCAATTGTAAATCTAGCCTATCCTCAATCAATTTAATCAAATCAAAGAGAGCGAAGTCGGATTCGTGGTTGGCCTGCCTCTCTTGACCAAAAGCCATCTACTTTTCCAAAGAGTGTTGAAAGCCGATCTAGACTACGAAAATGCTCTTAGATAGGTCAGGTCTGAAGACTGGTCGGAAGAGGCAGGTTCTCCTCTAAAATATTTCACCCAAAAGTGCAATTAAGATATTGAACTCAATAGCTTCTTCAAAAAGATGAATGCGCAGCTATAGGACCCGCAGTTAAGATAGTGTCTTCCTAAGGAGGCGCAGCTGAGTGTGGAGATTGACAAGTTTCTACAATGCGGTCAATAGAGTGTGAGCGACGCTCCTTCGACAACCTAATAAGACCAGTTCCTTTAATAAAAACTGATCAGTAAAAAAAAAGTAATTAGAGAAGTTTACTTCGAGCAATAATAATAAGAAGAGTAGGAGTAGATCATTGTATTCAGGTTCGACTAGCTCTGGCTGAAAGAGCTCCAGGACAACTTGCCTTCCCTCTTGAAAAGGGTTAGAAGATGATTATCCATTCAATGCTATATAAGCTCTGGTCAATTCAAGTTAGGAATCTACAGTAAACTAACCTGCCTCTTGTTATCACTGCCCTTAAAAGCTTTACAATCTATAAGCCCAAGGCCTTGGTCCTAGTTATAGATTCTGTGAGGAGTGACTTATCAGCAATCAAATAGCTGTCTTCACATTCTAAGGCCTTTTCGAGGCGATATCAATGTCCCTACCTCGCAGTAGTGAACGGATATTGCATCGGTCCAGCAAGCATTCTAATGTTGTAGGCTGACTAGTCCTATGTCCAAAAAAACTCAATAATAAACTTCAGTCTGAGTAAAAACCTTATATAATTCAAATAGCTATAAACTAAGATTGGAATCACTCGGCATTCAATTCTACCTAACACAACCTATGATCATCAGATTTTAAAATCTAGTTTGGAGACATAGCAAAGCGCCCTTCTTTAACTGGCTAAGAAGAAGCTTAAGCCCACTAACAGGGACAAAGGTCTGGCAGAACTCAAAAAATAAATCATTTTAGGATAGACAGCAGTTAAGATAGGACTGGCCTAATCCTTTAAGACTTAGAACCAACTAATCAAAGAACGGTTCGATAAACTTAAGATTAGATAGGTTATCCTTGAGAGCAGGAACTTCTAAAGTCTTCTAACTTGGCCAAGATGGAGACTTAGTTGATTCTTTATCAAAACCACTTCATTCAACCAACTCATGCAGTTTGAGCTTAAGCTGCTCTTGTTTCGCTTTGTTAAGATTATGTTTGACGGCCAGCTATTCCACCATCTAATCCACATCCATACCAGGGTACAATTCGATTATCTTAACTTGGCCTTATCGCAATCTGATTTCAACCAAGGCCCGTTGCTGTTCAGGCTCCTTTAAATTTTTCTTGAGGGAGGGATGGGGAGTTGAGTTTTATGTGGATAGGGTAGATTTTTTAGATTTCGATTAATAATGGGTGGATCTTGATTTTTGTCTACTCCTCGATAGGGATGGCTTCAAAGTTAATATTTATGTTTAAATCTGTTATTATCGCTGTTCGCATGCCTTAACTTGGCTTATCTTATGTTGGAGCTAATTGATCTATAGATTTGTAAATTGCAGGTTGTGTTATAGCAGACCTAACTCATTTGCTTTGCGAAGAATTGTCTTTCGATGGCTCTAGGCTAATTTGTCAGTCTTTCTGGAAGTTACTAGGTCTTCGGAGAGGCTAACAGTCTATTGTTTAACCTATTTATAAGTGCTTTGAGGCCTTGCAACCAATCTGTTAATAAACAATGGTTTGAATTTTAATCTTATTTATCGTATTTGAGCTTAATCCAGAAAGATGTCATGCGCAATTTAAATAATCTCTACTTTATTGGATTAGATAGGCTTTGCAGGATGACTCATAATAAATTATTAATCCCTTTTTAGTTTGAGAGCGCATTATTATTTGGAGTGGAAGGGTGGGATGGGGCTTGATTTGAGTCCCGCCATTGCCCTTATCAGATTTCTTAGGCTTTGCACAGAAGTGGTTTTATTATTTTCAATCATACTCCATGCTTACAAAATTAAAGTTCTGTCCTAAATATTCGCACTATTTAGATTCAACAGAGTTATTACCTTGTTGAAGTGGTAGTATTAAACTTTCTAAGCATTACTTTCGAAAACTTTCCTCAGGGCCTAATCAATCTATTTGCTGATTTGGCTCAAAAAGAGCTTGTGGTTGTGAGTGTCTTATCTCTACGTTGATACTCGCTGGGCCTCCTACTTACGGTATGATTTGCATCTGAGGGGACTTTATTAATTTTTATGAAGTCGATCAACAAGCTCTCTTGATTTTTAAGGTGACAATTTTAGTTTGGGGATTTCTATAACATAATCTTATTTCTAAACCTTTCTGCTAAGTCTAAGGTAGGCAGGTTGCGTATCGTGAGGAACTATTTTTTTGGAATTTTAATTAATGCAAGGGTGAAAAGTTAAAAACTTTGTCTTTTCCTTATTAATATTTTCCCTGATGAGTTAGATCTGCTAATTGCGTTTCTGTGTGAACAGCTTTTGAGCTTCAATGAAACTCCTCTTCTCTGAGGATGTTTTTCGGGATTTTCGAAGATTTGGTTTGAAGGTGCAATTTTCTTATAAAAAGGCTACTGCTCAACTGCTACTCCTGATATTTTAATTTCTCTATTATGAAATTTTGCTTTTTCTTCATATACTAATCCTCTCTCCGTAAAAAATTATTGAATTTCTTGGGCTGATTTTACTTCGATGGCTCTCTATCTTTCGGCCTGGTAGGTTGCTAAATTACCGGCTAGACAGTCGACTTCTAGTCCGTCTGGACCAAACTCTCCTAGTTGCCCATAACGACCAATTTTAATAAAATAAATAACAAATCGTCAAAATCAGAAAGTAATATCCATAATGAAACTTGCATTAAAGCTTTTCTATTCCAGGCTCTCCATTGCGATTATAGGGGCTGGACCTTCCGGAATTTACGCAGCAAAATCCCTCACCAAAATCATCTTTCCGACTCCTAGAGTAGTTCTACTCGAGAAATTGCCGTGCCCCTTCGGACTGCTCAGATACGGAGTTGCTCCAGACCACTAGCAAGTCAAAAATATTTAGAAATCATTAAGATAGTGGCTTATGATGGACTCGATAGACTTCAGAGGCAATGTTAAAGTCGGGTCTAGAATATCAATCGAATCTTTAAGAGATAATTTTTCGGCAATAATGTACTGTCAAGGCGGCTACCAGCAGAATCGACCTAAGAACATACCCCAAGCAGCCAACATATTAGAGGCGAATGATTTAGTTGCCTGGTACAACAGTCATCCCTAATACTCCAACAAGGCAATAAACCTCTAAAACATTAGGAAAGTTTGTGTATTAGGAAACGGGAATGTTACGATCGACATCATCAGAGTCCTTATAAAGAAATCAGCTTTGAAATGTACGGACATTAATCCTAAGGCCTTGGACTCTATTGCGAGCAACTCAATTACCTAGTTCACCGTAATCGGCCGTCGAGGAGTCCCTCAATCGGCCTTCTCTTTAAAATAACTCAGGTAGTTGAAATAGCTGCCCAATGTTGAAATCATTCTTCTTCGGTAGGAAATATAAAAGAGTATGACAGAGAGCTCTAACCAGTAGATAGACGATCAGTAATTCTTTGGACTCGCTAGATTAAACAAGCGTAAACTGACTTTCCTGTAAAATTAGTGCAAGGTCCTGGCTAATGAAACTGAGCTTGCTAAATACAAGACTGACAAGATCAAGGTTGTATTCAGATACCTCCTCGAACCCAGTTAATTTGTATTAGAAAATCAAAGACTATCAAGAATAATTTGCAAGCGAAACTAGCTATAAGGCCTTAAGTTCAAACAAACCGCCAGATTGTCTTCACACAATTAGCTTTTTATCTTTTAGACAGATTTGATGATAATAAGCACCGGGTACAAGGCAGCGAAAGTGTCCTAGTAGTACGACGATGTCAAAGGGGCAGTGGCAAGCTAGCACGGAGTCGTTAAATCGAAATAATAATTGAAGATAGGAGAATATGTATCAGGGTGGGCAAAGACTGGCTGTAAAGGAGTGATCGATACTTCAATGCTATCAGTCTAATAAACTATAAACAATATCCGCATCCACCACTAGAACAATCTTCTAAAAGAGAAGGATGAAAGGTAACTACTGGCTACACTGACAAACTGTAGTAATAAGTAAGGATTCCGCCAACTTGAGAGATGGGAGAAGTAAGAAGGCAGGCGGCTGGGCAAACGAGTGCTCAAGTCCGACTCCATTTAGAACATGCTCACTATTATGAATAATTGATATATCCATGAACAACTATTAAATAAGGAGAGCAAAGTGCATCTATCATCAGTCAGAGTTCGTTACCAATTACTGCAAGGTATGTAATGTGGTCCTATGCCCTTCCTGTGTGGGTGATCACAGTTACAGTCATGATTCCGCAGGAACTCGCGCGGAATATCAGAACATTAATGACACAATATCTGGAGTCCGTTAAAAATTACTGAGGAGCATCAAGGAGTTCTCTTAAGAAAAAATAATTATATAGAGACTTATTAAGAGCTCAGATCTTATTCCTGGTAAAATCAGACAGAAGGTTGAAGAGGCGAAACGACTCGCTTGGGAAAAAATATCGTAGTCCTTCGATAAGCTAGAGCAGCAGATACTGGAGTATACTATCTCCACTGATATTAAAAAATGCACTTCACTCCACGCGCGCATCGAAGAACTTATGCAAAGCCAGTTTTAATGTGTTTAAACCTTAAAAACTGAATAATTTGCTGAAACTTTGCTTCAGTTCATTAATGACGATTATCAAAAGTACTAAGCTGAGAAACTTTAAATTTAGAAATTCATTGATTCTGTGAAAATGAAGGCAGTTCCCTAAATCGAGATAAACGGGCAGTCTGTCGCTGAGCTTACTACACTTGTCTCAAAATCATTGGTCGTGAGGTATTATAAACCCAAAATAAATCAAGTGGAAAAGCCGACTCAAGAGTATCATTCTAATTCAATTTCGCAAAATCCTATAAAGGCAAAGTCAAACTTAACAAAGAGCAACGTGTACGGGACAGTGAATCCTTTTGATAAGGGATATTAGCGAACTAAAGCGCCGATGACTATGTCCGTGGAGTAGAAGAGCTACAAGCGCTAGGAAGGCAACTAATTCGATTATCAAGCTATAATATAGCGGATAAAAAATCTAGAAAATTCGGGTATGCGGGGGAGCAACCATAGATGACATCTTAATTAATAATGAGGAGACATTTATAATTGCGAGGCTAACTCGAGAGGATCTCTGATAAGCTTGTTCTTTTGAAGGAGAAAGTTAATAGTAAGAACAATAGTCTGCACAATAGTCCAAATCAGCTTCCTCTTTAACGAGCTAATTAGCCATTAGCCATAGCTAATAAGTATCTAATAAATCTCCTTTAGTTTTTATTAATATTTACATTAGCTTACACCCTACTCGTAGAAAACTTTGCAGTTCTAATTTCTTTCGTTCGAGTGTATTTTTATCAGGATTTCTTAAATAAAATAAGCGACCAGACCCTAATTATAATGATCTATCTGATAATCCTTCTCGAAATGGTAGCAACTATCCTATATCTTTTAGCCTAGAGAAGCAAATCCACCCTCCTCCCACACCTACTGAAGTTCTACAATGCTATCATCATTTTAAATCCTCTAACTTATCATACTAAAATCCATATCTACACTATGATTTTATCCCCTCTGTTCCAAGGACGAATCGATCTACAAGTGCCCAGTATTGGCTAGCTGAACAGTAAATTCATTAAACGAGCTATCAATGGTGCCTTTAGATTTCTATTTAAGTTGCTCTATATTCTCCTTTTCAATCTCATCTATATCGGCGTATGGATAATCCCTGATAAGCCTGAACCTACCAGATAAATAAGTTTTAATTTCATCTTTTGGATGGTGTTAATCATAGTTCAGACCTTCCAAACCACTCTCCAGATGGGTCTCTTGTTTAAGATATCTGGCATCAAGTCTTCTGTCTTGCAGCAAAAGCTATTTACCATAATTAATGCTCTGTTCATATGCTTGTTCGGAATGATAATCGCAATGCGTTTATTTTAGCACTATCAAATTCAAAAAGGATTCACACCTTTCAACGTGTTCGCAACTACTTGTTATGATCCTCAGAGCAAGACATGTGGATGGTTTTAAAACTTTCTTTTCATAATTAATCTGGTGTCAGGTTATTTATCGGGAAGTTTTATCCTCTCACTCAAGACAGTTATAATGGGTGGATATATCTCATAAATAATAATGAATGTATCAATGCTGCTTATAGGAATGACTCTAAACTTTCTACTTCTGGGATCCTTTATAGCGATTGTGTCCAAGCATTTTCAATAAAAGTTAATGACTCTAGACAGTCAGGCCGTTTTCTATTCTGACCTATTGAGGTTTAAGCTTGACCCTTGCAGTCGACGAATTTAATTTAAGAAGTATAAGGAGGATCAGTTTTTGCATAGCAAAGATATTCTATTATAATTGGAATAATCTAGCCTTATCTAAAACAATTATTAATTGAGCGGAAAACCCGCCAAGTAGTGGCTCTTAAAGCGCAAGATAACGCTACTCATGGAGAGTTAGGTCTTCTAATGGTACAATGTTGATCTCCTACAGTAAGAAAAACTCACTGATTTTAGACTTTTCTCAGATAAACTAAACAGGTATTCGGCTAAAAGGTACATGATTGATTTAGCCTTCGAATGCAAGTTTATCTCCTTTGTTGATAATGTGGCCTTAGATGTCTCTAAGAGTTAGTATTAACTAACGCTTGCAGGTATTCTAATATATGTGTAGCGGGGTTCTATCAGGATTCGCAAAAACAATAAGCCTGACATTGTAGTCAGCGCAGGACATTGGTTTGATACCAACCCATATGTACTTCATTAATACTAAAGCGCTACAGTAATTCAATGCTAATCCATCATGTCTGACTAGCCTGAAAAGGTTAATCTACTAATCTTAGATCTTAAGAAGCTTTTTCTTTACTTCAAAATGAATCAAAAAAATTATCATTCCCTCTCTTCAATTATGTTTGACAGGCGTTTGGAGGATCTTGACTTAAGGCCTAAGTAATTCTACACCGACTTATATTTGAATCGAGCTCACCTGGCCGTCTTATTTTACGAAAATTAGATGCTGGAAAGGATCCTTAGATGCCAAAAGAGTTTGATATACGCTTAAGATGTCAATGGAAACACAAGTTTGCACTTAGCAGCTCTAAATAATAACTTTGTTGCGGTTAGGCTGATAGTTTAAACTATTAATACAATAAAAATTCCTTATAATTCTTCAGGATTAAGCCCGCTAGAGTTCGGGTGTGCGGGTGGCTCTCTCAACCTCTTCAAATATCTTTTGAAAAAACGGACTTGGAATTCTGAAACTTTAAGGAATTGTAAAGGAATAGCAAATAGACTGGAACGAACACACTTCATAAGACTACTCTAATAGTTGGGTATAAGGAATGAGGTAAAAATAATGAGGTTAGAGATTTAAAGGCTGATTAGCTCGAACGGGTAATGCTCAGATTTAAACCTGAGAGTATAGATAGCTTAATTCACAACTTAATGATTATTTTTTTAAATTAGTCCAAATCCTAAATTTATAGATTAAGCTTTATGTCTTTAATCTCCTTCTAGAGCTTCATTTTGGCTAGCTTGACTTTCTTCACTTTCCTAATCGAGTCTTCCTCATCGATAAGCAATTTGGAGAATTAGTCCTACAATTAAATGTATCTCTTCTTCTAGCTATTTAGAACATTTTGAAATTAAATTAGATTTGACTTTTTGATTTGATCTTTGATATAATTTAATTTTTTTTTTAAATCTTTATTTCTTTGTAGATACTATTGACATTGGTTATCTAAATTCTTATTCTTAGCTTAGATTGCTATTAATTAATTTTGCAAATCCCTGTACTATAACTCTTGATCTTGAATTATTTTTTTATTAAAAGTGTGCTTATAAGTCACTGAAGAAATTTTTTTCTCCAATCTAAAAATTTAGAGTTAAAATTATTAGTCTTTCACAATAGCCTATCGGATGGGAATTTGCTTCTAATATTATTGCTATAAATTCTTCATAAATTTAGGGGGCAGCACTCGCAAAAGTTATGTTTAGTTTTAACTTGCCTATTGTAAATTCTTTTTAATCCTGCTCTAGTTGAGAATTTGTCTTTTGCTTTAGTGTTGCTCAATTTTATTTTGCCTGCATCTTATTTGAGGATTTTTTAAATCCTCGTGAAATGATGGGGTGGGCCTTTTAAATTGAGAAGTCATTCTTAAGACTTTACTTTATTTCATCAGGATTGATGATCTTTAAGGCCTTTAATTTTTCTATAAATCATTAGAATGCTTTTATTACTTATCAAAAGATAATGGCAGGCTCTATAATTTCTATAAGAGATAAATAGTTTTTTCTTAGCTGATGATCATTTCAATTAAGTAATATATTTCTTCCTGCAAACTTTGTTTGTTTTAGTAGATAGAAATTTTGAAAAAATTGTAAAAGAGGACATGATATTTATTTTTACTAAAATTCCTTTTAATTTTATTTTTGAAGAGATAATTGTTAATAATATTGCAAAATTATTGGAAAAACATTTAAAATGTTTAGCATTTACAATACTATTTCTTATAAGTGCCACTATAGTTCGGGATGTTAATTTTGGCTTATCTAGCGATCTAACATTTTTACGAAATATGACAATAAGTTATTATGCTTGATTCTTTATCTTCCAGGACCTACAATAGTAGATAATTATTAAATTTTGAAAAAAAAAGAATAGATCTTTCTTTTTAATTAAAATAAAGTTGGTTGTATTTTCCTCGTTATTTTGCGCCTAATATCCTTAATATAGAATCAAGCACAACAAATTTATTTCTGAAAAAATTATCGTAAACTGTTTATTGTATCTGTATCTAATTCTATAACTTTAGGAGAGCTTAAAGTGACATTAAATTTACAGACTTGTTAATTTTTCTAACTGTATTTTTGATAACTTCCTACTTAAAATTTTTCATAATATAAATTTGATTGAAAGAGAAGCCAGAACGAAGATTAAACGTTCGATTTTGTTTCAGTCAATAAAATAAAAGTCTTCATAATCGCAATCGTCTTGAATCATCTTGTGGAAAAAATAATTAATTATAATATAAACTATGATTATGTTTTATCTCTGTTTTAGTAGGGCTACTTTTCCTATTTACACTGAAATTGGGTCCACACAAATTGCATCGTTAGGATCCTTTTCTAATAACGGGGCATACACTAAATTTTTTAACTAAATGCAATGCATTCCAGTTCCATCAATTTATTATTATCAACTTGTTTATAGCACCTCTGATTACTTTGAGATTTCTGTCAACATAATTTCAAATAGCAACTTCCAAATAGAATTTAACTTTATGTATCGATGGTCAAGTGTGTTCATCAATGGCTTTAATGTATTCTTAAATTGCAGACCGTAAATAATTTAGAATGCTTTGAACTTAATACTAAATCCAGTTTTCAACAGTGAGTTCAAATATTACCAGTATTTCAAATTCGCTTCTGAAAAACCATTGACATCAAAAATTTGGCTCTCAAATATTGGGTTTACGACAACCAATAAGGATGTTAATTTAATAGTGGGAGTAAGCAATTTCTTGCAAGCACTAACTGGCTTTCAAGGAATGGTTAAAAATCAAAATAGTAGTAATGCAATCGTAAAAAAAATATATTGCCAGTATGTGGTAGTTGTTATAGAATAGTTGTAAAATGGTCTGGAAATATTTGACTTAAGTTTTATTCAATCAGGCTATGTTCCTTCACAAAATAAGAAGGACAGCCTAGTGTTTGACTACAATTTAAGCATGTCCAATATTTTAATAGGATTTCAATTTTATAACACTGGGAACATGCTCGTTTTCAATATCTAAGTTCTGGGTAAAACAGTTTCTTCCATATACTAAATTAATTACTATTTTATATACTGCAATTATAATTTTTTGACTTTTGCACTCAAAGTTTGCACCAACAATTAGTTTACAATTTTAAGAACCACTACTTACTAATGTCTTTCTTAATGCCCCATCAAATATTATCCATTTGAGTTGTCTAAAACTTGTAAAAATTGCTAATACTACTGCTAAAAATGTACTGGCTTTGATAGCTGCATTTAGTGTATTTCGAATTAAATGGTCCTCTTCTCGGGTAGATGTAATTGTCCTGAATAACTTTTTTTCAATAAAATTTGCAAAGACTGTTTGAACTGTGTAAATTGTCTGTTAATAAATGTATGTCTCAATTGTTAGAAAGACCGTTTTTTTTTATTTAACTAGTGTCTAAATAATTGCCCTTTGGGTTACATATCGAACAACAGATATCAATGCCTTAAATGTAAAGATAATTGTTTAAATTGCATAAGCGAAGTCAGTAATTGCATCTTATGCCAAGATGGATATAGGCTCAAAGGTTCAAACTGCCTCTTAATTTTGGACACATATTATTTTCTTAATGAAAATGGATTTGGACTCTGTTTGCAAGATACTCTTAATTATGAATATTTGATTAAAGATTGCTCATTTATCCTTAAAAAATAAAGAAATAATAAGTGCGATGTTTACTAAATAGTTTCTGACCTTTATTTTTGTAGTATTTCGGTTAAAATCGCGTAAAATTTCACAAATTACACTTATATTTAAGAAAAAGAATACAATTTTCGTTCGAGAGCAGTAAAAAATTATAAACTTAATAAGATGAAGTGTTTTTGTGGTGTTTCAAACATAACTTGCACTTTTTACTATAATTTTATGAATCCTTAAGACGGCACTATGACTTTGAATGGCATTTCAGTAAACTTTACGAAGGAGGGAAAAAACTTAATTTTAAAAAGCAATATTAACAGTCAAGCTCAAATAGTTTATAGGAGCAATAAAAATCAGCTTTAAAGTGGATAATTTACAAATAAATAGCTTAAAGCCTAGTTAAACCTCATAGTCTACGGTGAAATCTAAAGTCTCGTCGTTGAAAATTCCAAAGAATTAGTTAGAATTTTTTACACTATTCTATAGTACATCGTCGTACTTCTTTCCTTTTTGGGTCTGTTTGACTCGATCCAGGACTTCTTTTACATTTTAACTTTGATCAACTTAGGCGTATTATAAGGGATGTAATACCCTGCAAATCTTTACTAATTTGTTAAATACTTCAATAAAGTATCTAATTACATTTCATTGCCTATCTTCAATTAGAAGCTCGATTAATTCCTGGCAGGATACTCTATTTAAAAAGTCTAAATCTAAATATGGAAATTAATAGTGGGCCTAACTGTAGCTGGAATATCTTCCTACTTATTAAAATTACTACTTTACCTGCTAAAGCTACTTCTAGCCAATAGGATGAAATTCTAGACTCATTACCCTAGACTAAGCTTTGAATTCTTTGAGATTTCCTTAACTCTTAACTTTTTCATATTCTCATCAATTTTAGCTCCAAAGAAATTAACAACCTTGCGACTTGAGTCAGTAATCATGGTCTAACTGGTAACAATTTGCATTTACTACGTAAGACAGCTCAATAAGTAAAAGTTAATGAGTTTGAAAGAATTAAAATTCCTTTTTCAAATACTGACCATCCCTGTTTTGTTGTTATCAAACATTATCCCCCTGCTGCTGAATTAATTTATATTCTCAGTATTGCAAATTTACATAATTAATAAAAGGGATAAAATAAAAATAGTCTTAGCTTCTTTGCATTTGTGTATTTTAATCCTTCTGATATGCTCAGCTTATATAACTGACAAGAAAATTGGTTGGATTTTCTTGGCAATTTTGTTGCTGTATTTTATTATTAGTTTTACTTGCTTCGTAAAAATGATTGCAAAAAATTTACTAGCTTTGATATCAAAGTTAACTCCAAAGAAAAGAAAAAAAAAGGGGTAAATCAATTAAAATAGGCGAGCATTCGTTTTAAGAGCCAATCATTCAATTGTCGGCATTTGAAAATAAATATTTATTCAATAATTGAGCTGCTGAAAGAGAGAAGGGAATAATCTCGAACTGACTATTGCTGTATTGGGTACAAGCTAGGTGTCAATTTTGGGAATAACTGACCTGATTTTCAGTATTTTGCTTTGAATTCTGTTGATTTATCCTATTTAAAGTTGAAATTACTTTATTATAGCTCTGTCGTCTCTGGCGATGTTCAAACTTAGTTTAGTTCTGCAGGGGTCCTTGCATTTGCATCTGTAATCTTTTTAGTCAATGATATCATTTAGATTCAAAATCTATTTGATACAGTTCTTGCAAGTCAAAAACCTGACTGGGTTCTTGAACTGGGTCTATCTTTCTTACTCATCTTAGTAATAAATGTATTAATTGAGGAGGTTCTTTTAAGTAATTTTCAAAATGAAGGGCTTCCTTGATTTCAGAGAGAAATAATGGTATTCATCATACTTTCCTCTGATATGATAGTAATCTAAGGTTTTGGTAACTGAGTAAAAGGAATCTTTATGTTAATTCCAGAGTTTATTGCATTTAGTACAATTCCTTTAAGTTAAATTGAAACAGTGGTAAAGGTTCACTTTTATAATCTAACCGTTGTGGTAGAGAACTTAGCTTTAGTAGCAATTCTTATTGTACAAATTAATATTTTAATCTCTGCTCTTTGGAATTTCTATTATGCTATTCTAACTTACTTAAAGATGTTAAAGCTAATCCTGAAGGGCCTTAACTGAATTAATCAAGAAATGCGGGTAAGGGATATTCACAAGGTCAAGTGGCTTTTGATTATCATGATAAAGCAATTGAATATTAATTAGCACAAAGTTTTAGACTTTAAAAATTCCCCTGATTTAAGTGTCGCAAATACGACATTTTGGGCCTGATCGATGGTTTTATAAGATGAATTAATACAGACAAAAGTACTTGGTAGGATTTTTGCAAAATATACAGTTTATTGGAATAAAAATGCTCTTATCAAGTTAGACAGGAACTATGATGTGTTAATTTGTATATTTGTTATTTTTTCTAATCTTTTTTGACCCCAATTCGATATGCTATTGGTTGTAAAAAAAATTTTTGTACATTTACTTTTTGAATTTATAGTTAAGCTACTGCAAGGAGCAGCATAAATAAGGTTTGAGTGTTTTGTTTTAAATAAACCTCCTACTAATTTATTAAAATTATTTGTTGCCTGATTTACTTAATTATTCAATTTTTTTTGCTACTTTATTTGAGATCTAACTCTACCTGATTTTTTCCAATTAAATTAATTAAGTTTATTCTTTTAATTTTTCAAATTATTTTTTCAATAACTAAAGATCTTATTTTTGGATCTTCGCTATCTTTTCAATATATTATTATTTCGGAGCTAAGCCTTCCCATTACCCGTTTATTTTTATTATTTTAACAATATTAGGGCTCAAATATTTAGCCATGATCCACATCATGTCAAGATCAACTCCTAAGTCCGATTTCTCCAGCTAAGCCTTGCAAGTTAGACAATGGAATTTGCCTTCTTGAATTGAAATGTAGTCCATATAGATTATGTTGTTAGTTCGCTTTTGTGATTATAAGCATAATTTGTGATAACATGGAATTAAAATCATCCTGAAGGTTAGAGGGCAAAAAGCAACTACAGAATTAGCGTAGATTGCGACTGATTAATTTTTGCTCTATTTTATCTACTTTATAATTTGATCTTTGTTTTTTAATTTCTGGTTTCTAAAGGGGAGTACAATTACATTTTACATAGAGATGTAGATCAAGAACGAGGTTTCGTTCCAGCCAATATTTACATATCTAAACACATGAGAAAAGAACGCACTTTAAAAAAACTATTTTGTTTAGCTACCCTTTTAATCTCTAAGAAAAGTTCCTTACCCGAACAGAATATTGGCTTTTGCCCCGCATTAATAAACGTTTTTCGATTTGCGGTGCGACTTGTAATATTTTCCTTAGTCTGATTAAAGTCCTAAATAGGGTATGTAATTTTTAAGAACTAAAACATCAATGAGTTAAGACAACTAAGACTTAATCTGAAGTTCTGCTCTGATTTTAAAGATATAATCTGAGGTGGTTTTCATCGCTTGAGTGTGACTAATTCTAGTATCCATTACTATTAATAGGATATAAATATGTTGTAATCAAATCTCATTTTCTATTTTCATATAACCCTGTAATATCATAAGCCTAATTCAAAAGATAAATCTTACTCAAATTCTGCTGATAGCTTTATAAGTTAAAGCATTTTTAGTGGCTTTACAAAAATTTGATTTGGATCAAAAGCCTGGCGTAAAAATTTTTTGGGTGTGAGATCCCTACGTAATAAAATGTATGTTCGCTATAACATCATATTCTTTGCCTTAAAGCTTGACATGAAAGAGACTAAGAGGAATTTTCTGCCAGGTCTTGAATTCCCCTTGAAGTTTTGAATAGTTCTATAATAATCCAAGTAGGACATAGAGTGAGATAGTATTGCCTAATATCAAGGCATACATTCCATGTTTATTTTTATGTAATCACGTAAGGGTTTAACTAGAAATTAATATGACTCGGGAGGTAAACTCGTTGTACTAGCTGTAATTCTTGAGCTCTCATAGTGTTCTAGTCCCTTGATGCAGGCGTCTCTAAAATCATGTGTTCATCAAGTAGAGCATCACTATTACCTGATGGCCTTATTATTTTGTAAAACGAAATAAGTTCTATGATCCTATTTGAAGATCAATTAAGGATTTAAAATAAACAGTGTAATAAGCTCAATCCTGTCTGCCTTATTGAAGTCTAGATCAAGTTCGCTCGTGGATTCTTAAATTACCCCATTGATATTTTAAAAACGTTTATTTAAATATTACCCAGGGTATTAAATTATACACTGATTTATTATTTGTTTTGCTGGGATATCAAAGACAATTTGTTTTTGGCTTCTGGGGTTGGGGTTGGGGTTGGGGTTGGGGTTGGGGTTGGGGGTGGGGTAGGGGTAGGGGCTGGGGTG